>WSXT02169826.1:8277-23120 GCA_011762715.2 Neuroterus valhalla | reverse complement strand
CTGAGAAATTCTTTTTTTTTTTGCAGAAAGTGAAATTCTTTTGTTCAAAACGCATCTCCTTGATTAGGAATCAAACCCCATGATTAAAAATAAATCTTCTTGAATTGAAATCCCATTATTGGATCGAAATCAATCTTCCTGGAATGGACATTCAATTTATTGGTTAGAATTTAACGCATATTCCCTGAAAATGACTTATCCTTCCAGGAAATGAATTTCGTTTTTAGTATACTCATATTTTTTATTGAGAATTGAGTTTCTTGAATGGAGATCAATCTTCTTGAGGTCAAATTGCACCATTTGATTGAAATCCATCTTTCTTGAATGGAAATTCAATTTTTTTTTTAAACTTTACATATGTTTTCTGAAATTTATTTCTTTTGAAGAAAATGAATGTCTTTGGTTCAAAACGCATCTTTTTGATGAAGAATCGAACCTCACGATTGAAGGTAAATCTTCGTGAAATAAAAATTCCATTATTTGATCGAAATCATACTTTTTGTATGTTTGTATGTTTGTACTTTTTGTTTTTGGTTGAAAATCAATGTAATAGTCTTGAAAAATTTTTATTCTTTCAGAAAATGAATTTCGTTTTTTCAAAACTCATATTTTTTATTGAGAATTGAGTTTCTTGAATGAAGATCAATCTTCTTGAGTTTAAATCCCACCATTTGATTGGAATCAATCTTCCTTGGATAAAAACTCATGATTTTAAGAGAAAATGGACGTATGTTGTTTGGAATTATTTAGTTTTTGGAGAAAATTATTTCGTTCTTTCAAAACTCATCATCTTGACTGAGAATCGAATTTCATGATTGAAGATTGATCTTATTAAGTGAAATTACTCTATTTGATCAACATTATTCTTTCTTGAATGAAAATTAAATTTCTTGTTTGGGAAATGTTTTCCAGAAATTATTTATTTTTGCAGGAAATGAATATTGTTCGTTCAAAAGACTTCTTTTTGATTAGGATTCGGAATTCTTGATTCGAGATTGATCTTTTTGATTTCGAATTCCTCTTCTTGATCGAAATAATTTTTCTTGGATGGAAGTTTAATTTTTTGTTCGGAACAATTTTTTGGAAACAACTTTTTTTTGGCAGAAAATGAATTTTGTTTGTTCAAAAGTCTTCTTCTTCATTTAGAATGGAAATTCTTGAATACAGATTGATCTTTTGTATTCCAAATTCCTCTTCTTTATCGGAATAATTAGTCTTGGATGGAAATTCAATTTTTTGTTTCGAAATGTTTTTCGGGAATAACCTACTTTTGCAGAGAATGAATTTCGTTTGTGGAAATCTTATTTTCTTCATTAAGAATCAACCTTCTTGATCGAAGATTGATCTTCTTCAGTTCAAATTCCTCCAGTTGAGCAACTAGATCTTTCTTGAATGAAAATCAATATTTTCATTTGAACTTGACATATGTTAATTGAAAATTATTATTTTTTGCAGAAAATGAATTTCCTTCGTTCAAATTTCATCTTCCTGTTGAAGAATCGGACTTCTTGATTGGAAATTGATCTTATTGAGTGAAAATTCCTCTTTTTGATGGAAATTATTATTTCTTGAATGAAAATCCAATTTTTCGGTTGGAAATGTTTTTTTTAAATGATTTGTTTTTGCAGAAATTGAATTTTGTCTGTTGAAAACCAATCTTTTTGATTGAGAATATAGTTCTTCTTGATTAAATATTGGTCTATTTGAGTTCAAATTCCACCATATTACGGGAAATTTATCTTTCTTGGATGTACATTCAATTTTTTGGTTAAAAATCGACGAATTTTGTCTGAATATTATTTATTCTTACAGAAAAGGGATTCGCTTTGTCAGAAAACCATCTTTTTGATTGGGAATCAATCTTTTTGAATGAAGATTGATCTTTTTGTGTTCAAATTTCACCATTTAGTCGGAAAGTTATCTTTCTCAGATGAACAATCAAGCTTTCTGGTTAAAAATTAACGTATGCTGTCTGTAAATTAATTAATTTCTGCAGAAAGTGAATCTCTCCTGTTGATTATTGATGTTTTCGATTGAAAATCGATTTTCTTTGTTGAAAATTGAGTTTTTTTAGTTCAAATTTTTACAATTTGTTCCATATAAATATTTCTCAATAAAACTTTCAATTTTTGGTTTGAAATTTGACGTAGTTGTCTGGATGTTATTTATTTTTGCAGTTTGGTTAAAACTTCATCTTTCCATTTGAAATTTACATTTTTTCGATGGAAAATAAACAATTTCATTGAGCTTCATGGTTCAAGAAGCGTTTTTCTCTTTCTAATAAAATCTAACTTTTTTAGTAAGAAATTTTTTTATTTTTTTTTACCTAGAGATGTGAACTCTTGATTGGGTATCGACCTTTCAAGTTAAAAATTTTTTTGTCCTAAAATTTAGCTTTTTAAAAGAAAAAATTGGTCTTTTTTGCTTGCAGATTTATCTAATCGTTTAGAACTTAACTATGCTTGACGTAAACATTCGTTTCCTTTGTGAAAATATACTTTCCTTTAGAATGTTATCTGTACATTAAAATAAGCTATTGTTGATTCGAGATTAGAATATTTTTGTTTTAAATATAGACTATTCAATCTTTTGTTGAAAACAATCCATCTTTACAGGTTAAAAATTAAATTTTTCTCCCCTGAATTCGTCTTTGTTGAATTCTACTGTTTTGCAATTTGGAATTATATTTTTTGTTTTTCGAAATTCATGTATCATGCTTCCAATTTTTTTTTGTTAACTTTGATCAAAGTTGAACAACAATATCAAAAATGCATTTTTTTTTCAAAGTTCGTCTAATTTGTACAGAATCAATCTTTCGCGTTGAAAATGCAATTTTTTTCCAACATTCAACTATTTTTTTCAGAATACTTTTTTTTCTTCAATTTTAGTGTTTTTGATACAGGAACAAATTATGTCCTTGTTGTAAATTAATGTATTTTGTTGAAAATTCATCTTTGTTGGCAAGAAATTAATTAGTTGGAAATTAGTTCTCGAAAATTCATATCCTTGTTTAAAAATTAGAGCATTCCGTGAAAAATAACTTTTAGTTTTCTTAAAAATTGATTAACTGAATGAAAATCTCATTACTAAATTTTTTCATGATAATTTATCTTCTTTGGTTCAAAATCCAACTTCGAGTTTTTCTTCAGATGAAAATTAAACTGTTTGGTTAGAAATTGATCTTTATTTGTTGCAAATTTAACGACTAATCTCAAGGTTGAAATGCTTTTTAAACGTTCTTTTTTGTTTATTAATTGTTATTCGATTTTTAAATTCATCAGTTTGGATGGAGACTTAACAATTTTGTTAAAAAATTCTTATCTCTCAACAGATATAAATGAAGTTGCGTAAGAACAATAATACAAAATAGAGTTGGAATTCATTAAAGAATATAAATATTAACAAATATATGCTTTTAAAATATAAAAATAATATAAAAAATATATAATTCAAAATTTATTCCCTACTTTCCAATGTATTTGTTGAAAAGAATGCAAGGCAAAAATATGTGCAAAATATAGAAATTTATTCATAATTTCTATTTATTATGTATGATTTTTATTTTATTTTTTCAGAAATTGTATAAAACAAATAAAATTTGTACATAATTTGTCGTCTATGCATAACTCTTCCGCTTGGGTTTCATAAACTATGTCACCTTACTTTTCATAATTTTAAACTTCCGTGAAGAATAAAAATAAACAATAATATTTTGAAGTTGTTTTCAAGCAGCTTAAAAGTTAAAAATATTGTTCAAAAATAAAATCTCTTGATCTACATTCAACGTCCGTAAATGTGGAAATAACATATTTAGATCAATGGCAAATTTTGGATCCAAAATAAAAAAAATGCAATCTCATTTTGTATGTGCGTTCTACATTTTCTATTTTTGGGCTATTTTGTTATTTAACCAATTCTATTCTCAAAAAAACTGTAACTTTTTTTTTATTCTTGAGATTCTTAACTGAATAATTTTTTTGTACAATTTCCGAAAATACTTTATTCATTTTTTTCAATTTCGTATCCTTTTTTCACTAATCAGTTTTTCCAATCAATTTTTCTTAATTTTATATCAATCGAGTTCATGTGTTTTTTCCGGAAAAAGTCACCAATTTTTTCTCTTTACTTTTTGCTTCTCTCTCCTTTATCCGGATTTATTTGATTCATTTTTACCTCTCTTTTCACATCCTTTTCATCCATTTCAGCCATTCATCCTTTCCTCATTTCATCCTTTTTATCCTTTTCTATACCATTTTGTAAATTTTCATCTATTTCCCAATTTCTCTTCTAAACATTTTTCTTTTCTCATCCGATTTCATTACTTTTGACTCTATTCCACTTTCTAATTCCGTTTTGTTCGATTTTCCTTTTCGGCGATCCTATCCTTCCTCCCCTATTCTCTGACTCATTCTCCTTATTCTAACAAGCTCTTTCTGTTTTATCATTCTTTCTCTTTGTCATCTTTTACCTCTCTTTCCTTCTTTTTGCATCCTTTCTCCTTATCAAATTATTCTATTCTATTCTACCTCGAGCCAATTAGCCCTTTCCTTTTCGGTTTAGTACTTATCCTATACATTTCCTATTTCCGATGGTTCTGGGCTTCCTTTTCATTTTAACTATTTATAGTTCTTCCTTCTGAATTTATATTTTTAGACTCAAGTTGAATAAACCGATCTTTAGTCAAGTAGAACCGAAATTTCATTTCAAAAAAAAGGAAAATGGTGGTAAATGAGGAGAAGTGAGGTGAAGTAATAGAAAATGAGGAGAAGTCAGGAGAAGTATTAGGAAATGAGGAGAAGTGAGGAGAAGTGATCGGGATTGATGGGTAGGGAAGGAGAAATCGTGGTGAGTATCTAAGGGGAAAGAAAATGAGGGGAAGGGCAAGTGGAGAGTGGGTACAAAAAATGAGTGAAAATAAGGAGAGGGTAGGGGAGGTAAGAGGTGAAAAAATGAGGGGAAAGGAGGGGAAGGTGGGGAGTTGAGAAAAGTAGGGAAGAAAGACGATGTGGGGGGAAGGGTTAGGAGAAGATAAAAATTCTAAATACTTCACATGAGAATAGATAAGCTCCATATTGTGTAAGATGTAAGATGGTGTAATGTAGAAATGTTACCACGAAATTTTTACTAAAATTCTTTTCCTTCCTTATTTAAACAATTTTTATTTCTTGTGTCGAGTTTAACTTTTTTTAGAAGCTGGTCTTTTCAGTTTGAAAGTTCATCTATCTTGGTGGAGATTTCATGCTTTTTGGTTAATTCAATTATTTGGTAGAAAATTATTTCATTTAGGTGAGGATATAAATATTTAGCGTTAAAAATTCAACTATTCGATTGAAAATTTGTATTATGTGTTCAGAGTTTATTCATTTTTCGGTAGAAAATCAATCTGCTTGAATAGGAATACGTTTGTTTGTTTGGAAACCTAAATCTTTCGTCGCAAATTAAACTTTTTTTAAGTTTCAGCTCCTGCGAAAGTTGTCCCAAGGCCGTTGAAGCTGAGCGCGAATCTGGACAACTATCGCTAGATTAGAAGTTGAACTTCTGTCACGAAAAATCTACAATTTTGGTTGAAATCTTTTTCGTACTAGGCTTGAAATAATAAAAAACGCAGTACAAAAACTTGAAAGAAGGGAGGTGGAGAATAAGGATGTGAATAAGGAAAGGTTGAGAAAAACAGAAAGGAGATTGGAAGGGAGTGAGAGAGAGGAAATAAGAAAGAATATAGTGATGAAAGGTATAAGATTGGAGGGAAGAGATTTGAAGGAAGGTCTACAAGAAATGCTGAATAGGATAAATGCAGGGGTGCATGTAGGCGCTTGTAAAATTGTAGAACAGGGAAGATAAAAGGGGGGTTATGTTAAAAAAAGGTAGTTATATGGAAGTGAATAGAAAAATGAGGATGATTGAACATGTGAACAAAGGGGAATGCTATATAAGTTACGGAAAAAAGCAGAAGAGAAGAGAAAGAAAGAAAAGGAAACGTGGGTTCAGTATTGGAAAATGAAATGCAAGATATATGGTGAGATTGGGATGAAGAAACAGAATAGTTGGTAGAAGGTGCAGTGTCGGACGACTACAAGACGAAGGAAGGGAAGAGGAGGCATAAGAAATAGTAGGATGCAAAAAAAAGGAAAAAAAGGAAGGAGTCAATGGGAAATATGTAACTGAAATGTAGCAGGATTGGAAAGAAAAGATGGAAAGTTTGTTAAGAATGAAACTGTGGGAGGTGGTAGTAAGGATAGAAACGTGCCTAGATGAAGAGGTATAAGAAAGAGTAAGGAGAAGATTACCAAGAGGTTACAGTTGTCAGGTTCAAAATGCAAATAGGAGGAACAGAAAAGGAAATGAATGGGAGGAATGCTGACGGGAATAAGGAAGGAATGTATAACGGAGGAGGAGAGGAGAGTGATGAATGAAGAAACTGAACGATTAAAGGTTGAAAGGTTAGGATGGGATGAGGAACATGGAAGATAGAAGGAGTGTATGTGAACGAAGATATGCAGGGGCAATCTGAGGAGATAAAGGAACTGATGGAAGGAAATAAAGAGGGGATTAGGCTTGTAGGAGGAGATTTCAATGCAAAGACAGGAGATAGAGGAGGAAGGAAATGGAGAACGGAGCAAGGGAGAAACTCGAAAGACAAGGTACTGTAAAGTGAAAGGCACATATTGTTAAAGTGCTTTGAGGAAATGGGATGATTTATTATAAACGGAAATGAAGAGGGGGATGGAGAAGGTGGATATACATGCTCAGGAGGTAAAAAGGGAACGGTCATTGGCAAAGCGAAAGTGGACGACGAGGTAACAGAGCAGATCAATAAACTAGACGTAGGAGAATAAATAGATTCTAATCACTTTCCATTATTACTGACGTTAGAGGGTGATAGGAGTATTAAAGATGCGGGTGAGAAGGATGTAAGGGTAAAGAGAACAGGCAGGGGGCATTGTCTAATAGAAGGAAAACAGCAATTTAAAGGGAACGTAAAGGATGTAGAAATGGGAGAAGGAAATGTGAATGAAGAGATGGAAATATTAATAGTAGAAATAAAAAGGGCATGAGAGGGAACAAGCAAGAAAGAAGCTGTTGGTGGAAGGAACGGAAATGGATGGGGTAAGGAATGTAAAGAGAAAAAGAAGGGAGTAAGAAAGGGACAAAGAAGATGGAGAAAAGGAAAAGTAGTGAAAATGAATATAGAAGGGAAAAGAAGGAATATGCTGAAATACGTGATGAGGAAAGGGGAGGAAAAATAGGTGGTTCGAAGAAGGGCTGAAGGAGGCTAGAACAGAGGTTTGAAAAGTTGTAAATGAAGAGGGAAAAAGAAGGAAAGGGTAAACCAAAATTTTGATATAATAGAATAGAAAGAGTATTTCATGGATCTGCTGGGAGGACCAGAGAATAAAGTTAGGAAGGAAGGAAGAGAAGGGAAGGAAAAAGACGAGGGAGAGGACATAACAAGAGAAGAATAATCAAGGTTTGAGGAATAATGAAAGAGGGGAAAGCTCCAGGTCTGAATGAAATTTCAAATGGAAATATGGGAGAATAAACCGAAAGAATGGGCATGGATAATGTGCAATAGGGTTTGGAGAGGAGAGGGTCGGCCAGAGATATGGAAAGAAGGGGTAGTGGTACCGATATTGCAAAAAGGCAAAGGAGGAGCTTAACGATTATGGGAGAGTGATGCTATGGCAACCTTGTTCAAGTTATATGTAAGAGTACTATCGGAGAGATTGAAGGAAGAGTTTTAGGAGAAAAAGATAGTACCACCAAATCAGACAGGGTTTGGAGAAGGAATGAGGGCGATAGACAAAAATTATGTTTGAAAATAACCTAATTAATCGAAGGATTGAAAAGGAGGAGGGGAGAATGACAGCCATGTTCGTAGACCTGAAAGAAATTTTCGATTCTCTGGACCGGGAATTGACATGGAAGAAGCAATGAGCAGGAAAGGGTGAGGAAGTGTAAGGATCGGAAAAGTACAATTATATACAATGCTATACGCAGATGATATAGTAATGATGGCAGAGGTTGAAGAGAAAATAGTGGGTCTAATTACAGGGTTGGAGAAATAGTCAGATGAGAAGGAATCAGGATCGAATGTAGGGGAGATGCGGATAATGAAGTTTAAAGAAGGAGAGGCCGGTTTCACGATACGGAGTAAGAATATGAGGGTGGAAGGAAATGGAAGAGATGGAAAGGCTACTAGAACGATATGTGGGATGGATTCTAGGAGTGGAATGGAGGACACCTAGATATATATGGTAAGAGAGGAAGCACAAGGGGTAGATAAAGTCCTTGAAGAAAAGCAAAAGAAAGGAAAGGGAGTAAGCGAAGGAATATCTGTAGCCGGTGGAAGAAAAAAGAGGGAGGGCCATTAAGTGAATGGAATGGGAAGAAGAAGGAAAGGAGTTCTTTACAAATAGATATGTACGAGAGGGAATTGGAAAAAAGGTAGGGAGAAAAAAGATGAAAAAGAATAACAATATCAGGATTAGGGAACGAGGTCAGGGAAGTGATGTATTGGAAAGGAAAGGAGAAACGGAAGTACAGAATATGTGAATGGGAAGATGAAACATGGGGACAATTTTAGGGAGGATGTATGGGAGGAGGGGAAGATAAGGGAAGCTGGCAAGAGAATGTGGTAAGGGTTTCGAGGGAGGGAAGACTAGGGGAGGAGTAGATGAGGGAATTGCAGTAAACGATGAAGGATAAGAAGGGAAAGATAAGGAAAGTCAATTGATAGAAAAATGGGGGAGGATTAAGGAAAAAAATTTTAATAAATGCTGAAAGAGAGTAAAAAAGGAGGGACTATTAAAGTATTTGAAAAAGGGGTGAAAAGGAAAAAGATGGACGAGATTAACAAGATTAGGATTAATGAACGAGTTCAGCAAAGTGATGTATTGGAAAGAAAGGGAGAAAAGAAAGTGCAAAATATGTGAAGCTGAAATTGTAGAGTAAGAACAAGTAGAGTTAAGAAGAATATGTTTTTTTTGGAAATCCAACAACATCTTTGTTAAAAACTAATTTTTGTGGTGGATATTCATCAACCAAGTTCAGCTCTTGAAAAGGAATTTTTGTTATCATTAGGAAATATTTTGAAAAGAGGTGCAAAAGTTCAAAAAATTATTTATACACCACACGTTTGAAAAAGACCGACCCTTCATACCAAATTTCCGAGAAAACATTACTGCAAGAAAATGGGGAAAAAAATCCTCACATTAGCGAACAATTCTATTTTCGTTTACCTTTTTTCTCATGAGTCGTTCGCACTGTAGAAATGTCGTGTGAAGGTCTTTGATCTCCATAAACGTTCAGGCGTGCAAAAAGGAGTAATTTTGTATGGATTGAAAAAAAGCGCTGAAAGAGCGTTGATGGTCTTGAGAATTTATAAACTGGCTGAAACCTATTCGGCTGGAAGGAACCCCTGAGACTGGTTATAAGGAGAATGTAGGTCACATAGTTTGAAATGTTAAAGCGGGTTCGTGAGACTTGCCACGAAACTGACAATTTTATTAATAGAGATAGCGGAAGAGAGTCTTGCCGCAGATGAAACTTGCCACGGGAGAGACTTGCTGAATATCAGACATGCTGAAGATGTGACTGGTCTCAGATGAGACTTGCCACAGATGGGACTTGTTGCAAGCGATACTTGCACAATAAAGGACCTATAGCAGGTGAGACATGTCGCTGTAGGGACTTGATGCATATGAGACATGCTGCAGATGTAACTTATCGCAGATTAGACTTTCCGCAGATGAGACTTGCCAGAGATGAGACATATTGCACATAAGACTTGATACAATAACAACTAGCCACGGATAAAAACTGTCGCAGATGAGACTTGCCGCAGGAGAGACTTTCCGCAGATGAAACTTGCTGTGAGAGAGATATACTGCATATGAGAAATGCTGCTAATATGTCTTGTTAAAGAAGAGACTTGGTGCAAGAGAGACTCAACGTAGATAAGAATTGTCGCAGATGAGACTTGCCGCCGATGAGACACGCCGTAGATGAGACTTGCCGCAAGAAATATCCGCCGCAAATAAGAATGGTCGCAGACAAGACTTTCCTTGGAAGAGGCTTGTTGCATACGAGACATGCTGCATATATGACTGGTCGCAGATGAGACTTGCTGCAGATAAGAATTGCCACAGGAGAGACCTGTTGAAGGAGAGACTTTCACCTTATGAGGCTTGCTGCAGGAGGGACTTGCTGTATATGATACTTGCTGAATGACAGACTTGCTGCAGATGAGACTTGTCGGAAATGAGACTTGCTTGAAGAGAGACTTGCCACCAGAAACTTGATACATTTAAGACGTAATGTAGATGAGACTTGCTGCGGGAGGGACTTACTATATATAATACTTCCTGAATGACAGACTTGCTGTAGATGAGGCTTGCAACATATGACACTTGTCGGAAATGATACTTGCCTTAAGCGAGACTTGTCACCAGAGTATTTATACATTTAAGACATGTTGCAGATGAGACTTGCCGCAGATAGGACTTGTCGCAGATGAGACTTGCCACAATTCAAGCGAGACTTGTCACCAGAGTATTTATACATTTAAGACATGTTGCAGATGAGACTTGCCGCAGCTAGGACAAGTCGCAGATGAGACTTGACACAATAGAGACTTGTTGTAGATAAGAATCGTTACAGTCGACACTTGAAGATGAAACATTTCGCAGATGAGACTTGACACCAAAAAATATTCGTCGCGTATAAAAAATGTCGCAGATGAGACTTGCCACAGAAGAGACTTTCTCGCAAATGAGACTTGCTGCAGGAGAGACCTAATGAATATGAAAAATTCTGCAGATGTGAGTTGTTAAAGATGAAACTTGCGCCAGGAGAGACTTGCATAAGAGAGATTCGCTGCAGAAAAGAATCCTCCAAGATTAGACATGCCGCATGGAGAGACTTCCTGACGGAGAGACTTCCTGCAGATGAGAATCTTCGTAGGAGAGATTCGCTGCAGATAAGAATAATCGCAGATGACACTTGTCGCGGGAAAGACTTTCTGAGGAAAGACTTTCTTGCAGATGAGACTCACAGCGGGAGGGATTTGCTGCATACGGCACATGCTGCAGATGTGACTTTTCGCAAATAAGACTTGCCGCAGATGGGACTTGCCAAAGAAGAGGCGTGTCTCAGATGAGACTTGCTGGAAGAGGGACTCACCGCGCGAGGTTTGCTGCACATGAGACATGCTGCAGATGAGACTTGACGTAGATGAGACATGCTGCAAGAAGGGCTCGTCGCATATAAGAATTTGCACGGATGAGTCTTGCAGAAAAAGAGAATTTCTGCAGTTGAGACTTTCCGCGAGAGGGACTTGCTGCATATAATACATGCTGCAGATTTCACTGATCGCAGTTCAGACTTTTAGGACTTTCAATAGGAAAATTTTCCCACAAATGAGACTTGCTGCATAAAAGACATGCCGCAGATGAGACTTGTCGCAGATGAGACATGCTGCAGTAGAGACTTGCAGAAGAAGAGATTTTTCACAGATGAAACTTTACGAAGGAGTGACTTGCTGCATGTAAGACATGTTGCAGACTTGACTCATCGCAGATGAGACTTTCTACAGGAGAATTTTTCCGCAAATGAGACTTGTTGAACATAAGACATGCTGCAGATGAGACTTTTCGCAAGTGAGACTCGCCGCAAGAGAGACTCGCAGAAGAAGAAATTTTCCGTAGGTGAGACTTGCTGCATATAAGACATGCCACAGATGCGCCTTGTCGCAGATGAGACATGCTGCAGGAGAGACTTGAAGAAGAAGAGATCTTCCGCAGATGAGGCTTCCCGCGGGAGTGACTTGCTGCATGTAGGACATGCTGCAGATATGACTCATCGCAGATGAGACTTGCTACAGGTAAATTTTTCCGTAAATGAGACTTGCTGAATATAAGACAGGCTGCAGATGAGACTTTTTGAAGATGAGACTTGCCGCAGTAGAGACTTGAAGAAGGGGATATTTCACGCAGATGAGACTTTTCGTGAGAGTGACTTGCTGCATGTTAGACATGCTGCAGATTTGACTCATCACAGATGAGACTTGCTGGCGGAGAATTTTTACGCAACTTGGACTTGCTGCATATAACACATGCTGCAGATGAGACTTGCCGCAGGAGAGACTTGCAGAAGAATATATTTCACGCAGATGAGACTTTCCGTGAGAGTGACTTGCTGCATGTAAGATATGCTGCAGATTTGACTCATCGCAGATGAGACTTGCTACAGGAGAATTTTCCGCAAATGAGACTTGCTGCATATAAGACATGCCGTCGATGAGACTAGGTATGAGCTACTATGTTACCGATTTCGGTCAAATGTTAAAAAAAAAAATATATATATATATTTTAAAACAGATAGTTGAATTATTAACTGAAAATCATGAATGACAAGCAAAAATAGAGGTCCGAATTTCCAGTTCAAAAAATGCTTTTTCACAAACAAATAAGATATATTTTCAACCGAATATATGATATTTTCGAACAGAAAATTAATTTTCTACTAGAAAAGCTGAAATGATGAAAAATACAATATTAGAAAAAAACTTTCTAGAAAAAGACAGTTGAATTGAAAACTGGAAAAGATGAATTTTGAACAAAAACAGAATAATTACATCCTTTTTTCGAAATACGAATCCCAACTTGATATTCCAATAAAAGAACAAATCTTTAAACAAAACAATAAAACTTGGACGGAGTAGTTCAACCTTGAACCGAATACTTGAATTTTCAATCCAAACTCTAATTTTTCAACAAAATATTTCAATTTGCTACCATATTTGTCAATTTTCAAGTCTCGAGACTAACATTCAACAAAATGAAAATCTAAGAAAATGTGATCCATCAGAAAAATTTGTGAATTCCAAACCGAATAGATAGAACCCAAAAAGATTCAAGATTAAACTCACGAGTTGAATTTTCAATCAGAAAGAAATTTTTTCAATGAAGGAGAGTTATTATTTATCATTTTTATCAATTAAATACATTGTCGACATTCGACCAATACCTTTGTGGTTGAAAATGTAATAATTTTATGCAAAAACTTGTCCATTTTTTATCTTCTTAGGTTGAAATTCAAATAATTCTCCTACTACAAAATCGATATTTTTGTTTAAAAAAATCGATATTTTTTACAAAATATTTTTTTTTTACTAAGCAAAAAATCTTCGTTGCCAAAAAATTCCATTTTCTTGTTCTAAGTTCGTCTTTTTCTTCAGAATTTTTTTTTTTAGTATCAAATTAATCGTTTTTGGTTTTCCCTTTCCGTGACTGCCATTCGGCGGGCGTCCCAGTTCCCCCACTCCGGTATTTTCGACACGGCCTCTGCCTTCTTTTGGTCTACTTTACGTGCCGCCGAGCTCTCGAGCTCCGGTAAATATTTACAGTTAACATCGTTACATAATAAGTATACAGCATGTTCATGGGCTCTTGAATCGAAGCCCGAGGTTCGAGAGTACAAACGGTAGTACGTGCGATAACGGGTCATTAAACAATTTTTTTTTCCATTGTTCAGGTATTAAACAAGATTTTCAAGCACGTATCGGTCCGGAACGCTTCGATTCCGTGTTTTTTCGAAAGATCTTGATTACTTTTTCGGAGAATTTAAAATCATCGGTTATCAGGACACAATGCAAGAGATCTTATCATTTTCAGATTTTCAATTTCTAATTTGGAATTTTTTAAATATCTATTCTAGTTTACAGAAACCAGCATAAAATGAAAATAATATTTTCCTTCCAAAACGCCGATTTTTTTATAAACCCGTAGAAGTTTCGTCACAAAAAAATCACGAACCTGCGAATTCCTTTAGCCTAGGGAAAAAAGTGCTAAACTGAGCGAAACTTTCAGCTTTCACAGAGGTTCTATTATTGCACAAGGAAGTCGATATCTTTCCATATTTTCATTTCTGGGATATAAATTTTTCTACAAGAACTCGAAATTCCCCTAGCCTAGGGTAAAGAGTGGAATACTGGGGAAAACTTCAAGTTTCCACTATTTTTTTCTGCACAAAAAAGTCGATATATTTCTTTATTTTTGGTTTCTGAACTCAATTCTGATATATAAGTTTTTTCACAGTATCTCCGAATTCCCCTAGCCTAAGGGAAATAGTGGAAAACTGAGGGAAACTTCAAGTTTAGACGGTGATTTTATTTCAGCAGAAAAGAGTCAATATCTTTCCGTATCTTTAGTTGCCGATCGCATATCTGAGACATGAAATTTCCCACAGGACCCCGAAATTCCCCTAGCCTAGGGAATAAGTGGAAAACGGAGCAAAACTTTAGGTTTTCACAGAGGTTTCATTGTTGCACAAGAAAGTCAATATCTTTCCGTATTTTTAGTTGCTGACCGCATATCTGAAAAATGGATTGTCCTACAGTACCTAATAATTTCCCTAGCCTAGAAAAAATAGTGGGAAACTAGGCAAAACTTCAAGGTTTTCACAGTTTTATTTCTGCATAGGAAAGTCAATATCTTGCGCATTTTCAATTGCTGAACTCATGTGTGGAATATGGATTTTTCTACAGGATCTCAAAATTCCCCTAGCCTAGGCGAATGAGCGAAAAACTGAGCAAAAAATTTAGGGTTTTTACAGTTTTATTTCTGCACAAAAAAGTCAATATCTTTTTGTAATTTAAGTTGTTGATTCCATACCTGAGAAATAACTTTTTCTTAATTAAATTCAAATTTCCCTAGCCTAGGAATAATAGTGGAAAACTGAGCGAAACTTTAAATTTTTCACAGTTTGATTTCTGCACAAAAAAGTCAATATCTTCCGTATCTTTGGTTGCTGAACTCATGTGTCAGATATGGATTTTTCTACAG
>WSXT02169815.1:0-23122 GCA_011762715.2 Neuroterus valhalla | reverse complement strand
AACTTGATTTTCGGCTTCAGGGGGTCTCGAAACGTGGAAATCCGTTGAAAATTCAAGATGTGAAATTTCAGACGATTTTAATACTTTCTCAATCATAAATGATGAGAATGTAAAAATTAAGAAATGTATTTATCGAAAACAAATATATAGGAAATAATAGTTGCTTCGAGAAAAAACAGTTTTAACAAAGAACGCGCTTCTTTACTCTATACGATGAAATTTTAATTTTGAACATTTTGTTTTTGATAAATGATAATTTTCAATGCTCAATATTGAGTTTATGCTTCAGAGAACAATCGTAAAATCACTTGTATGCAATAATCAATATGCATCTTAAAAATTTGACCACCCTACTTGTTCTCGACACTAGCGCAATCTAGATTTTACATCCCGAAAAATTCAGATCCTGCTTGGACGAAAAACTCTGGTCCAATGGACCGGAATCCTGGTCCAAGGGATTTAGAGTGTATATTACGTAACTGATTAGCGGAACTTTTTAAGACATCCCCCCCCCCCCTATCCATGTGACAAACCGTAAAAAAATTGGTCTATAATCCTCCCCTCACCCATCTTCATTGTACGTAATTTTTTTATTTCATCCAATTTTAGAAAGCCTGAATTAGAATTCGTTTTTTTTTTTTGTAGAAAATTAATCTTGTTCATTCCCTTTCCTAACCATAATTTAGTTGAAACGATATCTTTTTGGTTGAGGATTCAGGGTCGTGATTTGGAGGACAATTTCAGATTTCTGGGCATTTCCTGGTTTTTCCAAGTCAAGTTTTCCAATTTTACCGGACAACTAATTTATAAAGTTCATTCTAAACATTATTTAACACAACTGATCAAACATCGCAAAATAAATTGATTTTAAAACAAATACTCAAATTCTCCGCGAAAAATATAATTTCTTTACAAAAGTTGGAACAGTAAAGTTGAACTTACAATAGAAAAAAATCGATTTGAGATAACAAAAAAGAAGGGTTCCTAACAAAATAGTTCATTTTTCAACTAAAGTGATAAATTTACAAATAACATCATGAATTTTAAACTGGAACAGTTAAATTTCAAACCAAGAAGATGAATTTTCAACTAGAATGATAAATTATTAACTAGAACTTTTTCATGAAGATGAATATCCTAACAAAAAGATTAATTTTTCAAATAGAAAGATGATTTTTTTACCAAAAGATATAATGTTTCAACAGAATAGTAAAATTCCGAACTGAAAAAATAATTATTTCTAGTCGAAAATCGAACAATAACATTTTCATTTCAAAAAACCAATTTCAAACAAAACATAAGAGTTTTTAAATGAAACGAAGAATCTTAAACTGAAAGAGTTGAATTTTCAAACAAATAAAATAATTTTTATTAGGAGAGATAAATCGTCAACCAAAATTTGAATACTCAATTTTCAAGCTGGAAAAAAATTGATGTTCAACCAAAGAAATTAATTTTTACTACAACCATAGAATTTTCAATTCAAATAAGTTGAATTTTCAGTTGAAAGATCACCTATAACAAAATAAAGCTATATTGCAACAAAAGAAAAACTAACTTTGAAACAAGTTGTCACAATTTCAAACGGATAAATAGATAAATATTTTTTACAAAATATTAATTTTCAACGAAAAAATACCATTTTTCCACAAAATGCTTGAGATTCGAACTATGAAAAGAATAATCTTCAACCCAAAATGGAATAGTAGCAATTTAGATTCGAAAAATTAATTTTCTAACCAATCATAAGAGTTTTCAACAAGATGACATTTCGACTAAAATAAAAAATATTCAATTGAATAACTTAAATTGTTAACCGTAAAAAAGAATTTTTGAACAAGAAAATTACCTTTCGAGGAAAAAGATCATTTTCCACCCAAAAAAAAAAGATTTTTCAACAAAATGATTGAATTTTCAGTTCAAAAAGACTAATCTTCATCCGAATTGTTGAATTTTGAAGCAGCAAAGATTAATTTGTATCAAAAATAAAACAGTTAAATTTTCAATTGATGAAATTAATTTTCAACCAAACTGATGAATTTTCAGGTGAAATGATGAATCTTCAAATGGAATGGATGTATTTTATGCGAAAAAAAAATTTTTAACCATGAAGATCAGTTTTCTACAAAAAAGACAAACTTTCCACGAAGTGCATAAATTCTCAAATCAATACTGAAATTTTTAAATAAAAAAACCAATGTCGAACTAAATACTTGAATTTTTACTTAAGCAAGATGAATTGAATTTTAACAAAGTAGTAACATTTTCAAACAGAAAAAAATTTTGACTAAAAATAATGCAACTCCAACGAAAAATTTAATTCACAAAAAAAGAGTTAAAATTTTAACAAAGTAGTTGATTGTTTAACTAATAGAAGATGAATTCGTAATAAATAATGTAAAAAAGTTTTCTATTATAATTCAGGAATATTTCTTCTTCGAAATACTGCTTCTACTCAAAAAACTGCTCGATGTACTTCATCTATTCAAAATAAAGAAGAGGGGACTCAATTTATGACGAATTTTGAATTGGAAGAGCGATTTTTAAAAACCTCTTTCAGGTTGGAAATTCAACTGTTTGTTTCAAAATTTACGTATTTCGTTGATAAATCATAATTTTTTGAGAAAGGTAATCTTCTCGTGTAAACATTCATCTCTTTGGTCAAAAATGCAACTGTTTGGTTGAGAAATAATTATTTCTGATCGAAGATTGAAAATTATCTATCTTGCTGAAAATTATTCTTTTTTCCTTAAAAATTCAACAATTTGGTAGGAACTTGAATTATTTGATTAGGAACTATTTTGTAGGTTATTCGTCTTTTTGGCTTGAAAATTAAACAAATTGTAAGAAATAATGTTCTTGGTTTAAAATCTTACTATTTGGTTGAAAGTTGAACTTGCTTTAAAATTGAATTCATATCTGAAAAATGAACTGTTCTATTCCTGGTCAAAAATTTATCCTCTATAATTTGGAAATTCCAGTAGCCAGTAGAAAATACATGTCTTCTATTGAAAATTCATTTATGTGGTTGACGATTCAACTATTTCCTGTGGAATTTTTATTTTTTTGTTGAATTAATCTATTAGGGAATACGTTTCTCTTTGTTGAAAATTGAATTTCTTAACCTGGACATTAAAAAATTGCACGTTTTCTTTAAAATCTCTTTTTCAGTTGAAAATCCATCTCTTTTCATACATCTTTCTACACTATAAATAAATTTTATTGTTAACGATGATTTTTTCGTGATGAAAATTTTACTTGTCTCTAAAAATTCTACTCTCTAGCTTAGAAAATCAGACTGCTCAGTTGAAAATTCGGCCTTTAGGGTGGAAAATTAATCCTTTTTGCTGAATATTTATCTGTATTTATGGCTTAAAAATATTGCGCCATCTAGATATCCAACTCACTATTAGGGCGCATGCGCATTTCGCGATAAACGGGAAAATATTGTTGACTTTCGTCAACCACTAGATGAAGCTTGAAGTCAATGTCGTTTCGTTTCATATACCAACTTGTGGAAAAATTATTGATTGATTTTTCGTCTACAATTATTAATAATAAAGGTTACAATCATTTGTATGAACTGGAGTAGTCAAAGAGAATGCTATTGTTTCTATAGGAAAGCTTCGAAGACCCGAATTAAATTTCACAAAAATTGGCAAGATTCCAACGATTTCGAGATTTCACTATTACCTGGATCTTCTACATTTCTCTACTGTATGAAAGAAATGTAAACTATATATACATCAAGAGATTTCAAGAACAATTGGAATTCTTGAAATTATGATTTTTCGAGTAACAATTAATTTGCTTCATTAAAATAATAATGACATTTTGCAGTTTTAATGTATGAAGAAGAATTCGCTGATCCTTGGACTAAATTCTTATTCAATCCTTATGACTATTCCTAAATTATGAAGAAGGCCATAAGATTTTGAAGTTTTCAACTCCTCAATAGATTCTTCAAAATTTTTTATGAAATTTGAGTCTCAAATCAAATGCGATCTCAATTTCATAACTTTGAAGCATCAAAATTTGTAATATAAATTTTGAATATTCATTAAATCACAAAGCACTTTTGTTTCGAATGACGGTCGTTTTCAACTTTAGTAAATAAATGATATTATTTCTACAGCCATCAAAATAAGAGAACTTTAACTTACCCCGTTGTTGTTGTTGTAAACTCTGTGGGGGTGGGACGTGTCCATAAACGCCTGGCGGTCTGTTGTTGTTTGTGTGATGTCTGTAAGAAGAACGAATTCAATATTTTTTACGAGTTTCTTCTTCGAAGATTAAATTAAACTTAAAATGAATAATTACAACATTATTAACCTTAACTCAATATCAACATATTTTAACTTATTAGGAAAAAAAAATAATAATAATAATCTACCCCAACATTCGATGTCCAGCGGCTCCAACAGATGCGATTTGATTTGAAGGAGTAAAACCAATTTGTGGTCGCCACTGGTTTCCACCACCTCCACCACCACCACGATTCATCTGCTCGAAATCTTGAGGTTTCAGAACCTTTGGCGGTTCAACAGCTCCTTTCAACTTTTTAGCTGGGAAAATGTAGTTATCGCTGTACTTTGGATCCCGGAATCTCACACTAAACAATAAAAAAGTAGTGAACATTTTTTCGAATTACAAACTCATCCAATTATTATAGGAACAATTTTAATCCTTTCTTAAATTTGAAAGCTCTCAATATTCATAGGCTTTCAAATTTAACGGCTACCAGACTTTTATCTAGTTATGAATTTGAAAAAGCTTGGATTTCAACATCTCCGTATTTCAGACAAGAATAGTAATTTGTTTAGCTACTCAAAAATTGTTTAAAATTACCAGTAGACTTGATTGCATCGAACCGGCGCTCCAAGATTAGTTGGCGATGGAAGTGTTCCTCCTTCACAAACACAGTCCTCAGCCACTAAAACTGTTCCTCGCATTCCGTCGATCGAGATTTCAACTTCTTCGTTAGATTTCATATTATTCTTATAAAGGCCTTTTATGAAATCAAAGTTCGAGTTTCCAGGACCTACATATAGTCTGTCGTCGCCTCTCACGTTACGTCTTTCTAGGAAACACAACAGGAGTTTCATTTTAGTTCCATTCCAAATAGTCCAGTAAATTTAGACGGATTCCTATATGTATTATTGCAATTCATTGGGTAAGAAAATTTTTTTTGTGCATCTTTAGGGTACGATATAGGGACCATAAATCCAAGTTTTCGACCATCAACCCTTTGCAGGTTGTCCGCCATCTTGAATTAAAGGGTGGTTCCTTTTATCGCGTATACAGTCGTATTTTTTATTCAATCAAGAAAACAGTTGATACTATTTTTCATGAGAAAAATGAGTTCTATAAATTAGTATATTTGATGTTCTCTCGTATTTTGCTTATTTGTTGCTCAAAAATTGATTATAAAAATAAAAAGAAGGTTGAAAATTTCTTTAGATGGAATATCTTTTTTGATTTCGGTACTATCGCAAAACTTTTAAGATGAAAGTTGTAATTCACATGATCCTCTTTAGTTTTTATTTGAAACTTTTTTTTCTGTATGAGCATATGTTTACTTGCCATAGCGTCTTAAAGTTGCGCGCACCGTCACTCGGTAGTTGGTAGTGCTGGATTGCGAGCACTGTGCCGTACTAAATTCTTTTTTATTTTTATCAATTAAATATAATTTTTACTATTTTTTTTGTGTGGATGATTTATATTGCAATTATCTTATATTTTTATTTTGAATTTCTCTTGTTTGTTGGAAGAATAAATGAAAAATTCTCAAAAATGGAGAATGAGAGAATGTTTACAGGAATTCGATAACAAAACTCAATTACCAAAATTGTGAGATTCATGTTACAAACCTGACAATCTTTAATTTATGAATATGCAATCTGTAATGAATTTTCAAGGTTCTTGATTAGTTCGAGTTTTTTTTGTTTCACAAATTTACAAAAAATCGTTATATTTCTTCAACAATTTCACGCTACAGTAAACATGCCTAAAAATTTCAACGTTGCAGCAGTATTTTACCCTTCATTTTTTAAAATAACAACATAGGTGAATAACCAACATTTTATATTAATCTTCATTCACCAAAAATAATTTTTGAAAACTATAATTTTCTGAAATCCACGTGCAATTCTGTAAGAAGTAAAATTCTATAGCTTGATAAATTTTTTTAATTACTTTGATTGTTATGTAAAAAATATCAATACTTTTTCAACTCGGCAGTTGTCATATTGCGCGAGTTTGGGAAAATTTTTTTGTTCATCATAATAATGCACCGACAAGTTTCAAAAGTCATGCACCTTATTTTACTACATGTATATAAATTTTTTTCCAAAGAATTAAGTGGTGCTGAACTTTGAGTTACATTTGTTCAACAATTTTACGCTGCTATAGATATGCTGTGGATAATATTCAAGACGCAGGAACATTATTTGTAAAATTCAGAATATAATAACACATTTCGAAGGATTTGATAATAGTACACTAGCAATTGTCAGTATAAATCTATATTAGCCACAATTTGTTAGTTGGAAACTACGATTTTTGAAATCAAAGCCCAATTATCAAAGTTTTTTGTTCACTTCATCAGCAAGGATAACCTTTGAAGCAAAAAATTCATACCTCAATAAATTTGAAAATTTTATTATATTAGCTTGAAAAAAGCAAACATTTCTCGACTCAAAGCATTCATTTCACGTGAGTTTTTTTATTTAGTCATTTTTCTTTTAAATTTATGCTCATTGCCTATGTAATTTTCTTATGTTTTTTAATGTTTATTTATATTTTAAACCATACAAATAACATTTTGATATCATCAGCAGCATTTTTACAGTAGCGTGGAATTGTTGAAGAAATATAACGATTTTTCGTAAATTTGTGAAACAAAACTAACTGACCAAGAACCTTGAAATTGCATTACAGATTGTATATTCATAAATTAAAGATTGACAGGTTTGTAACATGAATCTCACAATTTAAGTAATTGAGTTTTGTTATCGAATTCCTGTAAACATTTTCTCATTCTCCATTTTTGAGAATTTTTCATTTATTCTTCCAACAAACAAGAGAAATCATATGAATAATCGTATAAAATTATGTTGAACAATAGTAAATAATTGAAATACCAATAGAAAATAATCAAAGTTAGGTTAAAAAACAAGAAAACTTCAAAATGAAAATAACAAATTAGAGATAATTGCAATATAAATCATGCACACAAAAAAAGTCAAAACCATATACGAAAAAATATTTATTATATTAATTTGTAAAACTCATTTTTCTCATGAAAAATGGTATGAACCTGCAAAGGGATGATGATCGAAAACTTGGATTTGAGCTTCCTATATGGTACCCTAAAAATTGCAAAAAAAAATTTTCTTACCCAATGAATTTCAATAATAAAATCTAAATATAATGGACTAAAAGAGACCTAAAACAATAGAAAAATACTGAACAATAAAGAAAGAAAATTACTTTCTGCTTCTGTGAGACATTCATAATAAGGTTCCAGGGCTTTGAATAATCGTTTCTCCTCTACGAAAGGAAGCAAAGCGACTCCTTGCCAGGCAAATTTCTTCCCGTTCAGATCGATTTTGAAGTCTTCGGGATAGAAATCAATGATTGGAGATCTCTAAAATATATTATAAATATTAATTTATAGAATAGGAAAATAAAAATAGAGATGAAGAAGTAGTAAAACAAGAAGTCTCTCAATTAAAGAGAATTCCAATTGATCACTTTTTCCATTCCTATGAATCACTTACGGGATCGCTCATCAATTTTGCCCAAGGTTGTGGAACGTGGCCGCTACTCGCTGCTGGAAATACGCCCATTAATTGTTCGAGAGGGCGGAACTAAAAGAATAAAATTCAATTTATGGATCAATAGAATAACAATTATAAAGCGACATTTTTGCAGAATTTAGATTTAAAACATCCACAATACTTACAGGAATCGTTCCCTTTTCGAATTCAGTGGAAAGGCCTCCAATGTTGATAAAATCGCTCGCGAATGGAGCATAATGGTAAGGAAAATACCATTTCCAGGAGGCGCATCCTTGATAATAATACCGCAATACCCAACAAAGCCCACGAACGTACTGCAAAGCTACGTTATTCCTAAACAAAAATTGAAGGAGTCGTCAAATTACATGAAGTATTCCTTATTTTTATTTTAAATATTAAAGACAAAATTGCAACTAGCATGACTTGATACAACATAATCAAAAACAACCACTTCAGATTTGGTTTTTCATTTTTATTTCAGAAAATTAACCAACCTAAAAGCGAAATTGTCGGACGACACATCAAATTTGGATTCATAATATCGCTCTTTGAATCCGTCTTCCCATAATCGAACCTCGTCATGAGCTTGATCGTCCTCCTCTTGAATTTCGTCTGCTTTACGTTTCTGGCCCCGATTGTCCGAACCCTGAGAAAATATAAGAAAATATATATAAGAAAATATAAAAGCCAAAATTTAGTAGATTTCAATTTTCTATTAAAAACGTAAAAAAACCGATTCAAATGATTTTTCAGAATGAAAAACACGTCAAATTAAAATTAATCCGATTGATAAATTATATAAATTTGAAAAGCGTTCAAAAGTTTCGTAATTTGAATTTCTTCACAGTTGGAATGAATGAAAAAGGTGTTGAGTCTTAGAGAATAACACAGTTCTTATTTTTTCATTTAGATGGACATTTTTTATGGGTTTTCTATCATTTAAAGGATTGTTTTTTGGACTCAAAAAAATTACTGAACGAAATCAAAGAAATAACTCCTTGGACAAAATATTAGTTCAGATTTACGAAGAATGTTTAATGAAACAAATTTCTCTTCTAAAGCAAACCAAGAAAGTTAGCAGAAATATTTCTTCAAATCAAAAAAGATTGGTTTGAACGGAAGAACTTGTTTTTAGTAGGTAAACAAAATCAAAATTAAGAATTTGAAAACATCATACATATAAGAGCGCCTAAATATTTGATAGAAAAAAAAATTCCAAAAGCTTCTACAACCTCAATAAAACTGAAATATTATTGAAATTTTAATGAACCAAAAAATGATCATAGATTCTTTGAAATGGTTACACTCTTATTGGAAAACTTCTGTCCTAATAAAAAAGATACCAAAATTAATGAGCACATCAAATTGGATAAGGTAAAAATGTAGAAGTTTATAAAATTAAAAAGAGAAAAAATAGAGCTCAAAACATCTAAACTTTCATGATTAAAATCGCAAACTATTCCAGGTTAAACAGCTCTTACAAATTTGAAAGGGTTCAAGTTTGAAAATGAGGAGGGGTAAGAATGATAAATTTTGAAATCTGATGGCACCAAAAAATAATTTAAACCTTCTAAAACTCCAGATTTAATCTTTTAAAGGTTTCGAATCATTATAATTTTAAATATATAATTTTCAGAAATTGGAAAGAGTAAATAATCGAGAAGCGCCCGAACTTGAGATATTCAGAAATTAGAAGGAGCCCGAATTTCGTGGAGTTAAACATTATAAACTATTTAGAATTGAATAGAGCCTAAAATAATCGCAAATTCTCTGAAAATTAGGCGCTAAAGTTGCAAACGGGTCAGATTGTAATCGGCCTATTACAATAAAAAAAAAACGATACGTCGACATTTAAGAATTTTTTCAAAAGCATTCCAATTTATAAACTTTCAAACTAAGAATACCTTCAAAATCGAAAAAATCACGAAGTTAGTAATTATCGATTGAAGTTCAACGTTTAATAGTTGGCATTCATTTTCGCCATAAATAAACTAATAAAGTTATCAGGCATTCATTTTCGCCATAAATAAACTAATAAAGTTATCAGGCATCATGCAGGATTGCCAACTTTGCAAACTTTTTAGAATTAATATCACATATAGGTCGATTTGAAATTAAATTTCTATACTTTAAGGCAGTTGGTTCTAACTTTTTTTGTTTAGGAGATCTTATTATAGCTTTACATTCGATTTAAGACACTCCTGAAAAAGAATGTATCATACTAAAAGAAGAATAATAAGATCATTCATGGAATAGTATATTTTGATGAGACTTAATGTTAATACGAAGTTTATACTTCTGAAACGCTACAAAAACAAATATAACACTCTCGAGTAACTCACTTCAGGAACGATCATCGCTTGAAGAGCGGCATTCGTGTTATAATTTCTGCCTTGTGTTCGCATTAAAAATGCTTCCTGTCGAGGATTTCGAACTGCATTTACAGACTGTCCGAGAGGCTAAATAATCCCAAAAGAAAACCTTATCAATTCCATTTTCCAAATGAATTATTGATAAAAAATTAAAATTAGAGGAACGAAAACCCTTACAGTCGGTGCGAATTGTCCAGCAGGAACCCAATTAGGTTTAAAATTACTTATCGTTTCCATCCTCCTTTTCTTGTTTTTCTCTCGCTGCTTGAATGCAATTTCATTCTGCTGTCTCTTTTTGAAAATTTCGTCTTCCATATTTCCCAGATCAGACATTATCATCTGAACTCGATCCAAATTTACATCACCACTGTCCGTTAAAAAACCCTGAAAAAATATAAATTGAAAATACATTTTGAAATCTTCAAAATATCGTGATAATTTAAAATTGGGTTTACAAAATTTGAAACTCACCCCCGTTTTATATACAGTCTTCTTATATAAATTGACGAGTCTGTCAATCGCGCCCTCTCGAATTTCCAACGAGGGCAAATGAGGTAGAAAATCATTTCCTACAAAGAAACACATGAAAACCCAATCATCGATTGCCCTTTCAAAGTCGTATTTGAATGGCAAATTCGGCATTTGGAGTTCCTTCTCCAAATATTCTCGAAGAACGTTTAATCGAACAAAAATAAATTGGCACTCGGATCCAAAAGTATTCTCTTCACCCGGAGCATTTGCTTCTGCTCCTGTGCAATCCTTCATTTCGTGGCCTAGCTGTCCACAAATGTCACATGGTCTCGGTTTATTGGGCTTAAATTCTTCTCGAATAATTGTGAAGTTTGGTTCGTGGGTGGCGAGGCCTAACATTATCAAATCTGCATCCGCTCCGCAAAGAACATGCTGAGTGTTAGGATCATGGTCAGGTTGGGCTGCAAGTAAATACATAAATTAAGTAAATTATGGAACTGGAAGGCTCGAAACCACGAATGGTTTTTTTAAAAAAAAAATTCGACTAGAATGTTCTTTTTAAATCGTGAAAGCGAGATAAGTCACATGAAATTTCGACAAGTTTCTTTATTTAGGAATACAATGTAGAACTTTCAGACAAACGACTCAAATTCTAGAATATTTTTTTTTAAAGAAAATTAAATCAAACGAAGAACGTTCTTGAAAGTCAACATTTTATAATTGAATATCTTGAGAACTGAAAAATTCAGCGACATTCTGATTGGATTCGGAATGCTTATAATGAAGAAATTTTTAGTTTCACATAACTTAATTTCCCAACGCTCTGAGTTACCAACCACCTCCATTTAAGGTGGCTTCAATTTTGAATAGTACTGTTCGGAATTATGTAAATATTAAAAAAATCATTTTTCAATATATAATATCATCTAAAATTATCAACCTCTGAACGCTTTTTATAGAAGATTATCCAATTTGTAACCTTTCCATTTGAAATCGTCTACGCTGAAACTTTTCAGTTTTTAACGCTCTTGATTCAGAATTGTCCAATGTCAAGATATTTAATTATGTAAGCAAATAATCTTAATGGTTCAATCTACGATAGTTCAATTTTTGAAGTGTCAAATAGAACTTTTTGAATTCCCATCCCTTGAAAAATTTCAATTCTTCAGTTTGACATTATTTTATCTGAATTATATTTTCGCTTTCGTTTTTAACTTGAAGTTGTACAATTTCGAGTTTAGAATGTTTGTGATTTGGTCTATTCAATATCTTTTACTCTAAATTGCTCAATTTTCTAATGTTTTATTATTGACTATTAATACTGAGCCGTAAATTTGATTATAACAATATGAATTACCATTAAACACTTTTTTAGTGTAAGTCATATTTATTATGCACTATATTATTTCTACAATAGATCTCAACCTCTATAAATAAAATAAAATTTGATTTTAAAAGTTTTTATTGGCAAAACAAAATCATAGTTAGGTTTCAAAATGTAAAGAAAGTTAGTAATAATTTGACTTTATTGTTTGCGTGTTATAATGCTGGTACTCCTATTGGCATTCGAAACACTAAATGAGTTAGTTTCCCACCAAATTGGCATTATCATGCAAAATTGCCAAACCGCAAATCTATTTTCATTAAAAAGTTGAATCGAAATACTTCAAAATTAATTATTATATAATAAGCGGTGGTGAATTTTTAATTTATAATTTTTATGAATTTTAGAAATACCCTTCCACATTGCTATAAGTTTCGGCAAAAATCATTCTAAAAAACGTATATCTTATACACAGGGTGGTAAAAAATGCTTATATTTTCTAAAATGACGCGAAATTGATACAAGTTCAACATATTTCAAGGGCAGTGAGAAGTCTTAGATTTCACTCCTTCCACTTGTTTAATTTCAACTTCATTACTTTTCAAGCTCCTGTTTTTTTCTATCCAAATTCTTATCAATTAGGAAGGTTTTTTAATTTGAATATTTTCAAAACAAGGGATTTCAGATAATAATGAAAAAGGAATGCTTTAATTCAGCACTATTTATTATTGAAGCCACTAATATTCCAATATTGTTAAATTTTGAACATACTTATTCAAAAATTGTTAAGTTATAAACTTTCTCAATTTTGAACGCTTACAATTAAATATGAAATCAATTCTTGAAAACGATAATTAATTGGAAATTAGAACTTCAATTTGGAAATTATACTTTAAAATGATTTTGCGACTATTTTCGGGTATATGTGTTTCTGTACTCAAGATGGTCGATATGTTACTTTAGCCAATTAGCGGAGAAGTTGGAATATATTTTCATTATTGGCCGCACTAGCCGTCAATTACAAGGAAATGGTGGAGTTTTTTTTAATGGTAGTATTTCTAATATCTCTAATCCGAGTCCTACATCAACTTTCTGAATTTATTGGATTAAAAGCAATTTAAATCTTTATTACCTCTTTGCCGACGAATATAGTCCATAATTTTGTGTTCTCCTTCTCCAGGGACATTGGCGTCGCTCAAAATCACTTTAATTCCCTTCCACCCAGGATCATTATTCAAACGCTCGTGGACATAATAATGCAAACAGGCCGATAACCTTGCCATGAATGGTGTACCCTAAAATTGTCATAATTAAATATCTAGAAATAGTGAAAAATATGTTTCTTAAAAAACGTGATGTATTACTACATAAAATTAATTACCGGTGTGATGCAGTTACTATCAAAATGTTCTCCCTTTGGTTTTTCTGGTGGAAGGTAGGCTCCTTTCGACGATAAATCTTTTCGAATTCTGTCAATTTCTAGGATTTTTTCAGAAGTTTCTTTCGAGGCACGGAACCTACGAGATCTCTGTTGATTCATCTTCGCTCTCGGAGCCTGTGGGAAATAATTAAATTATTACAAGAAGTTGTGCGTACTACCAATTATAAATGTTTTAAGTCTGATTGCATACAACTCCATCGATGGCCATGTAAAGTACTTTTCTGGGTCTCACGATTCGGAATAATCGATCGATACATTCGAAAATAGCTTCCATCATCTCGTCTTCATTTTTTGGGGCTGGCCTGGAAATTTTTCAAAACACAGAATTTGAGTTTCAGTTTAAAAATATTGAAATATCTTCTAAGTTCCTGTATTTTTTCCTTACTTGTCTTCGGGATGTGTACAAGGATGAATAATACCATTCATGTCTAGGTATAAATTATCGAATTCGACCCCATTGGGATTTGGTTCAGAAGAATTCGTTGGAACTTGCACGCCATCGACTGATACTGCCTGAAATGGAAGAAATAATACTTCAATTGGTACCTTATAAATTTTTTTATCGAAATTTCATAACAGTCGCTTCCATCTTCAGATGCATTCAATTCTAAAATAATTGCTAGAAAAAATTAAACGACTTAATCCTCAAGACGTTGCTGCTTCAAATATCAAATATTTTATGTTTCAGAGAAAAAGAAAATACGGCTTATTATTTGAAAATGTTCCAAAGCAGCGCAAATTTCGTGAATTTGAGGATTAAACATCGTTTTTTTTTAATTCCTAAAACTTTTTACAAATTAAAATGCGTTACCCTTCATGAATTAGGACATATTGGAAAAAAACTTCTCCAAACGCATTTCACGTGACGATGGAAACTTTTTGTTGAGAGTCCAGAACCTTCCCCCAATTTTTCATTGAAAAAAGAGAAAATTCTTCTTTCTCCGCACCGTAAATATAATCAAAAAGCAAGCGCCATTGGGATATATTTTACTTGGCGTAAACAATCTTGTAATCAGAATAAAATTCTAATGCCTGCGTAAAGTAAACATCTTTTCCAGTATACATAAATCTGTGCCTGTATAGTAATAAATAAAATGAAAAAACATAATTTTTCCTAAGCATCCTTAAAATATATAAAATTTATTTTTCAATTTTATATGGGTTTTGCACTACATAAACACGAATTCAGGTAAAGCAGAAAACATTCTGATTCAATTTAGCTGCAAGGAATTCCTTTTATTGTGAAATAAAAAACAATATTTCGCTTTTGGATAGTCTCTTGAAATCCGAACTCAATAAAAATGACACTAATGTCTACCTTTTTATTATATTATTGTTGATATGTACTGGAAATACATTCCCGATAACATATATCACGCATTTCATGTTTCATGGTCATTGTTACTCATGGCCAAAGAAACTTATTCAACTCTTACTCTTAGAAAATAAAGAGAAAGTCGATTTTTTGTAATTTGAAGATAATGCAGGCTCGGTGACATATAATTAAATGGCATTATCGCTATGTGGGTATTAATTCACTTACAGCGAACTAAATTTTATGGTAATTTAGATCTCATAAAAAATTTTTTGGTCTTCGCATAAAAAGACGTGTCCAGTGCTTTTTGACCATCTACGATACGGAAACAGAATTTTATATAATGAAAATTTGGGGAAGTGTTTTTGATTCCCCAACAGAATTTCTACTATTTTTTTTAAACTGAGAATGGAAAACTTTTTGTATACGCCCTAACATAAATATTGTTAAAATATACGCGAAAAAGAAAATTTGACAATACTCTAACCTCAAATTCGGCATTTTGGAAATTAAGTATTCAAATAAGGACCCGGAGGATCAATTCAAAGATTTTGCCTATCACTTGCAATCCTAAATAATATAAACTACAAAGAAAGATATATTTTATATGGTAATAATCACTCTGAAAAGATAAAATTTGAACATACCTTCTGTTCGATACACTCCACAATAACGGATGGATATTTTCGACTCAGCCATCGGAAAAATGCTGGTACACCCATGTTTTCGGGAAAACAGGATTTACTACACTTGCACTAAATATTTTACTGCGATTTTCTTTAATTTTTGTCACTTTTACTCCGTTTTGATTGCACTTCTGTTTTCAGGTTTTTAAGCCATCGTACATAACATAACCCCAAAGCGAAGTTCGGCATTCGATCGCAGCGCCACCTTCATCAGTCGATAATATAAAAGTTACCGACCGCATCTTCTGTTTGGCACGAATTTTGGAAAGCTTTGTTATTATCAACTTTCATTCAACATGTTTATGTTCATTTTTCTATTTTATGAAAATCTACCAAAATTTAAGCAAATAGAAAAATACAATTTTAAATTGTAAACTGTAGTGTGCAAAACTGAATAATGTAAATTCTACCAATTAGAAGTAATATTTACTATCTTTTGCACGTTTTTCTTATCTATCTCTGAGTTATTTATTCAATTCTAAGTTCATTCATTTATAAATAAATGGAATTAGAATTAAAGCATAATTTTAAGCATAAGCTTAATTTCATTTAATTTTCATACAATCATTTTATCCATTCTATACCTTATCATATGATTTTTTTAAACTTGAGGTTAGGTTCGGGGCAAAGACGCAAAAGCAGAATATCTTTCGACAGTCACGTTTTGTCCGTGATATGTCCAAGTTCAAAGGCCATGGGCGATAAGAAAAGTTATAAGCATAGAATTCAACGATTTTTCGAGAAAGTCCGGCTGGTAAAATGTCAGAACCGTCGAAACACATTATAAGAGGCTAAGGAATTTCAAGTGGTCGCAGTGGGAGAAAGAAGGGACTTGAAAGAAACGAGTTTCTGGACCATAAAAAAAATAATCTGATGGTTTGTCTCTCTCTGAAATGGAAGAACCGCAAACGGTAGGTCCATATGTTCTTCCATTTCCAATGTTTATAATTTGACTATTAGTTAAAAATGATGATAAATAATTATCAGTAAAGGGAATAACCGCAAACATAAAAAAAGTGTCTGCTCAAGAACTGTCAAATCTGCCACGTGCGCGTCTCAAAACAAACAGGTTTTGTTTTGTGTCCTAACCTATCAGATTCAGCATTTTTGTTATTCTTCTTGTGTTTTTTTCTTGAGGAAGTGCGAATAACGTGTCTTCTTCAGCGTTAAAGCGTGAATTTCGTGAAGCCAAAAGGTATATTAGTGCCTATTTTGTTCTTGCTGATATTTGTGGAATTTGTTTTTTTTTTCATTGTTGGATGAACAATTGGGAATTTCATCATTTGGGGTTTTTTTCGCATGATGCTTGACATATTTTTTATCTTTCCAGATATATAAGCGGATATATAGTATAAGCGGTTATAATTTAATCATTTAAATTTTTTATACTTGATTCTATGGCTGGTTATAATTTTATATCTTTACTACGTGTTTTATAATTTTAGGTTATAACAGTTTTGTGATTTTGTATTTTATTTGTCAACAATTTACTATTTTTGTTAATATTATTTCAAAAATTAGAACAAAGGATCTGTGTTCGGTAGCTATTTAAAAAAAGGCATTACCGTTACTGGATAAAACTCGCTTTACTTTAACGGTTTTTCTAATAACAATTTTCAAATAAGGAAAATATTTCAATTCTCATATTAAATGCAAATTCTCATTTTTCAACTTTTTGTAAATTTTTTTTATATAGATTATTCTAGTTACTTTATTATAACCTATTCTTCAAAGTTGTAAAAATTATAACAAATTACTTTTCTCTCGATAGCAGTTAGACAAGAGTGAATTAAATTCCGAAGAAATGGATTTGTTCAGCGCAAGTTTATTAGATCGATTGCAATCTTTGCCACGGGATCCGAGTTTGGTTTTAAGACCTTTAAATACCAAGGATTATGAAAAAGGTACTGTTTTGAAACGTTTAATAGATTAATTCCATAAGAAAATTTAAAAAAATGTAATAAATCATTTGATTAGATACGTTTAAATTATAACCTTTTGCATTCGAAATTTACTTATTAAATTAATAACAGAATTTTCATTAGAAAATTCGAATATACCTAAATTCAAAAACATGAAAAATGTATTCCATCCAACAGGTTTCACTCAACTTCTAAGCCAACTCACAGAAGTCGGAACAATAGGAAAAGATCAGTTCCTGAGTAAGTCTACAAAAAAATGAAACTCAAATTCAAGAACTTCCAACATTCAAATTTAACTACGAAATTGTCGGAAATTATAGAGAAAAAAGATCTTATGACCACATTTAGACAACACACTTCTAGACATCTCTTTTTAAAGAGGAAAGAAGAATAGAGGAAATATCAAAATAAAATATCTCAAAATAAAGTTCGTAAACTTACATCCACAGGTAGATTCGCAAAAATGAAAAACGCCGGTGGTTATTACGTGATCGTAATAGAAGACAGAAATGCTGGGACAGTGATAGGGAGTGCAACTTTGGTAGTGGAGCAAAAATTCATTCACAACTGTGCCTTGGTAAGTTTCATTTTCACCTCTCAAGCGAATCATTCTCAGCGTCCTAAACTCCAAAATTCTTAACCATATTTTCAAAGAAGCTTCAAATCTCATTTGAAATTTCAGCGTGGCAGATTGGAAGACGTCGTTGTAAACACAAACTATAGAGGACAACAGCTTGGAAAAATCCTTGTGTCGGCCGTAACTCACCTTTCTCGTCAGCTGAAATGTTACAAATTATCACTCGATTGTAAAGACAAGTTGATCCCTTTTTACGAAAGTTTAGGTTTCAAACTGGAACCTGGAAACGCGAATCAAATGAACACTAGATTTCCTGACAATCCGGAAATATCACACTTATGATAGTTTCCAATTTTTAAGATCCTTTATAATTTAATACTCGGGAATGTCAAAATTTTCAACATTGTCTACTTTGAAGTAAAAATAGAGAGAAAAATTAAATAGAGTGAATATTAATTGTGAGTCAAGGTGCAATTTTTCGAAATTTTTCTCCACAGAATTGAAAAACTGAAAGAGATTGTGCAATTCGAAGAGATGTATATTTTTAAGAATATAATGTACAAGGATTTTACAAAACTGGTTAAAATTATTATTCCTTTATCACTACGTCGCAAAGATCAGATACATTTATCGGAAAAGATAAAAGAATGGACAGGTCATTCCCTCGTCAAGAAACGCGATATAATAAAAAGATGCTATACAGGAGTTAATTGGTTTTCTAATCAATTATTTAACTTCTTACTTATTCAACTATCGAATCATTGAATGATTTAATTGAAAAAATTATCAATCATTCACCTCAATTATTGTATCAAATGCTGCTAAATAATGCAATTACTTATAGTAAGTAAGTCATTTTTTTAAGTCATTTGCTTATTTAAGTATTTAATCATTTAGACGCTTAACTATTCATTTAATGGCGATTTATTACTTAAATTAGACTTCTCTGAAGAGACGGATTGCTTTTCAGTCTCTCAGCTCTTTTTGCTTCCATTTCACGTTGGCGGGCCAGTTTTCGCTCTTCTCGTTTCTTTTTTGCCTCTTCAAGTCTGTTGGTTGGTCCAAGAACAACTGCATGAAAAAATTACCGATGACTATTTTGGAAAGAAGGATGAAAATATGTAAAATATTGAAACACTAGGAGATTCTTCCAATTTACCTGGTTCAAGGGGTGGAAATTCTTCAAGGGGTTGGAATTCTCCGTCCTCCCAACCAATGTCGAGAGATCCTTTAGTATTTTGTATCCCTTCCGCGGCTTCTTCCTCCTGAGAATAAATTATTTAACTTTGATCAAATAAGTTAACTATTTCCTTGACTATTTCAATTTGGATCGTTGAAGGAATCGAATTGTAATCAGGGTTGCCACAATTGACCCATGAAAAATTTCTATGATATTTCCATGATTTTTCCCTGATTTCAGAAAAATTTCCCTGATTTTTTTCCATAGTAATAAATGATAAGGAGAAAAATTTTACGTTAAAATCTTTCTCTATCAATTTTATTACTATAATTAAATAACGACAAATTGAGTGCAAAACTTATTAAAATAATCAAATAATACACTGCATGCACTGTAACGTAAATTTTACATATTTCGGAGATTTATTTATACAAACATTTGATCCTAAAAATGTATGAAAATATTATGAATTTCTTACGATATATATTTCTAGATGAAGTTCTGCGCTTTCTTTTTCTAAGCGTCGCCTTTTTTCTTCCAACTGACCCAAGTGTTCAGCCTTTTGTTTCTTATTCAAGTAATTTTAAATTGAGTTTTCTCTTTCTTTTTTTTTGCGATTCAAGGCAATCTTCATATTTTCTACGCGAGTTCATCGCCGCTCGAATAATAAACTTATTTATTTCAAATTTGTCTACTTCTCCTACACTGTGCACCTCGTCAAAAACAAGTCTTTGTGTGATAAGGATTTTGAGGATTGATTATCAATTAAACAGTGCTTATTAATAGAAAATCCACGTTCAATGTCAGCGTTGCCATGAAAAATTACAAAAATTTTCTTGAGAATGGGTAACAAGTACGATTGCTCATCTGCCTGTGTAGCTTTGAGCAATTGTATCCAAAAAGTATCTAGGCGGTCTTTTTCCTTGTCATAATGTTTACACTGGTCAAATTTGAGTCTTGAATAACTAATGTTTTTTGATTTGCTGATCAATGTATGATTGCAAAAACTAAAAGATTTAAAGAATTTGTTTTTAACCGGTTACTTTTCTAGAAGATTGTTGGCCAAATGCTTCAGCGCCTTGAAACAACTATTTTTAAAGAACAAAATGTCTTTTTCTGATGCTCCCGATTTTTTTAGGGCAATGCGGGTTCCATAGCCCAAGTCGATGTTTTTGATATTAATTGTATTCTCTACGTTTTGCGCATCCTTGTCCACGATCGGAACGCTCGACAATACATTCTTCTTAACAAATTTTTCCATTAGACTAGTCACAGCAAATTTTGAATCATCGTAAAAAAAGGAACCATTGGTTTTTCTGTCTGATACAATCTTAGAAAAGCTTCCAATTCATTGCATATACTAATAAAAAATTCCAAATTAGCTTCTAGCAATGGATCCTTCAAACAATCAGATAAAAACTCGAAATTTGGGACGGTATGACCTTTACCTTTTTCTTCGTAGTAATTTCACACTCGAAAGGTGCTTCTTGCATACTTCCGAGGATTTAAAGTGTCTCCAAAAAAATGTACCGACAGCGTAGATTTATTCTAAAAGAATTTTCGCGGCTCCTTTTTTCCCTGATATTGATAAAATTTCCCTGATATTTCCCTGAATTTCCCATGATCAAAAAATTTCCATGATATTTCCATGATTTCCAGAAATTGTAGCAACCCTGATAATGAGTCAGAAATTTCGAAATATCCAAACTTTAGAGAGACTGGAATAGAAAAACGTTCTAAATTGAAAAGCGCTTGAAATTTGAGCATGAGAAATCATAAAGAGAAAATATATACAATATAAAATATATTATAACAATATAAAAAACTCCCAAAAAGCAGAACAAATTTCAGAAATCGAAGGAAATCGAATTTTAGGAAACATAATGCATAAAAGCTCATATTTTAAAGTTTATAGAATATGAAAGGGTTTAATATATGAAGGTTTTTTACTGCGAAAATGAACCTTACTCGAAGATAACCAATATTTTAAGAATAATAAATGCATGAGCTCTCAAAATTTGAAGATTTCATAAACTGCGAAAGCGGACGTCATTTCAAAATTCATAAAATTTAAAAGAAGTTAGTTTTTACAGATTTCAAATTAGAAAGTACCCAAAATTTTAACAGATTTGAAAGAATATGAAACAGTGATTTGAAAAGTGCCCAAAACTTAGAATATTTTGAAAGGACTTTTGAAAAAAAAAGTGCCTATATTTTGGAACAATACGCAAACGATCAAATTCTGAAGCTTCAAAAAAGTCCGAAGCTGTATGAAGTTCAGAGAACAAAAAATTTGAGAGCACTTGAATTCAAAAGATGTTCAAAATTCAAAAGTATCCAATAATTTGAAAAAAGGACTAAAATTTATGGATGTCAGGAACTTAAAATCAAGAATTTGTGATCCTTCAAAATTGTACACTGCATCAAATTTTGAAAATATAAAAAATACGAGAGCTCCCCAAATTCGGAGACACGTAAAAAATACAAGAACTCAATTTAAAAAAAACATCGTTCCTTCTATTTTTTGCTAAATTGTAATGTTTACCTTTCTTGTATCAACACTCCACTAAATTAAAAAAAATTACAAAATTTGAGATTGACAGAAACTTTATTAGTGCTTTAAATTCGAATCTGCAAAATATCTAGAAACCCACTTTTAGAAGAATTCTAATTTTGAAAGCTCCCAAATTTGAAAAAAGAAAGGAAATTTAATATTCATGTTTAGAAGCTACCAGAAGCTACTAAAATTCGTACAATCTTTATCTAAAGGTGATTATCCTAACGATTAGAAAAATGAAAGAACTCGGGAAGCGGATCTTATTAGAAAGATCTAAAATGTGAAAACCCTTAAAAGCGTTCAAATAGAAGAAAATGAGGGACACTTACCGGTTTTTCCTCAAGGCTAATCCAGGGTTCCTGAGCTTTCGGAAAATGAGAAGAAGGCGAAGTATTGCTCATAGTTGTTGACGCACCGGTCGAAGGTTGTTGTTCCAAATCGCCCCAATCACCAGTTTCCCAGGAGTCCCAATCGTTCTCAGCTGTCGCATTTGGAATTACCTGGGGATCGTGATCCTGGTCATGATCCAATGAAGTCATACTTGTCGCACTACTTGTCGTTGCTGTCGTGCTCGCACTACTTTGAGAACTACTCGCTTGCTCTAAAAAAGGAAAATAAGAAGAATATAAGTGTACAACGAAAAACGATATTTGAGGTAAAATCCAAAATGTTTCATTTGAGAAAAAATGCATAATAATATTAAAAATTTGAGTACATATTATTGATTTCAAAAGCAGATTCAGGGTGGCGATTCGGCGGACGCAAAACGCAAACATTTATTTTTATTCATGACATTCATTCTTAACATTCTTCAACACAACAGATTAAACATTGTAAAATAAATCAATTTAAAAAAAAAATACTCGAATTTTCAACATAAAAACATCATTTTTCTACGAAAATTAGAACAGTTAAACTCGCAATTAAGGAAGATCAATTCACGATAACAAACAAAAACGAATTTTCAACTATTAGGTCATTTTTCAATCAAGAAGATGAATTTTAAAATAAGAAGATACATATTTAACTGGAGCACATCAATTTTCAACCATGAAGGTGAATTTTGAAACAAGAAGATTAATTTTGAAATAGAAAGGATCATTTTCTAAGAAAACGTATAATGTTTCAACGAGACAGTCGAATTTCGAACTAAAAAAATAATCATTTGCAGCGAAAAATGGAACAGTAAAATTCTTAGTTTGAATAAAAAAACATTTCCAAACCAAAGAGTTTTATACTGAAACGAAGAATCTTCATGTGGAAGAGTTGAGTTTTGAGCAGATAAATTAACTTTTACTGGAAGGGATAATTTGTCAACGAAGATTTGAATACTTAAATGTTAAAATAGAAAAAATGAATGTTTATCTAAACAAATGAACAACTGAAAGATCTGAGTTTTAAACAGATAGATTAACTTCTACTGAACAAGATAAATTGTCAACAAAAAATTTACTCAATACTCAAATTTTGAAATG
>WSXT02169804.1:0-23122 GCA_011762715.2 Neuroterus valhalla | reverse complement strand
GGGCTCACCACACCCACGACTGGTTCCTATCGGCTGTCCGCGACTGCTTATTCTTGTATTCGCAGTTAACCTCAGGGCTGTTCAACCTCAGGGGTCTTTCCTCTATCCGCAACCTGGGGACGCGCTACGTAGTGGTGATAGGTACCCACCAAGTAGACCTGTTCAGATACAAAATAAAAAATAAAAAATGAAAAAATAAAAATAAAATTACTTCTTCGACATCGTCATTGACGTTGTGTTAACATTAACAATGATATTCAACAGTAAATTAGTTAATACATCCTATGGGCGATAAAAAAGTAGGTGGCCACAACCGGGCAAATTTTGGTGGCCACAACCAGGAAAAGCAGGGTTGTCTGAAAATGCTCAGCAAATTTTTTTGTTGCGAACATTTTGATCGGACTAAAACATTATCATCAATTTTAATGTTTTCTTTTTCCAAAAATATATTGCACCCTCCTTTTTAAATTCATTTATCTCCATTAATTGCACTATCAACACGACACAAAATTACATCACGTTGGCAGAAACACACTAAATAATTTTACCGACCGTATCTACTTCGCGTATGGGTCTTTTGACGGTTAGTCTTCAATGGCCACAACCGGGTAACCTGCCCTACTGAAATGGTATGGTCTGCCCATTCGCAGGGATTTCGGTTATCTTATATATAATCAAACTCATGACGATAATAGTTGCTATGGAGTGATCCTTGATTCGTTGGGATCTCGAATATAAGGTATCGTCCATGTTTAACTTCTGATCATTGAGTACATATCAGAATTGTCGAAGGTTTTCGATTTTTCGTTCTTTAACTGTGTCCAGCTTCTGTCCAGGGGAAGGTTTCACGTTCAGGATGGATATAGATACTTAAAACAGTTTGCTACATCGAAGCCTCAAGGAAAGACAACCAAGTTACGGATGATGATCTGAGGAAAGTGTACGGCGGAACGTAGAAGGAGAGGGGGCAACTGTATCCTGAGGAGTTGTTACTGGAGCCCATGGCTGGCCATCTTCCCAAATGGTCAATCAACCTCAAAGATTTGAAAACATTAACGTTCTTCCTTTTGGTATCAGTTCATTGTAGAAAGCTCTTCGAACATTCATTCTCTTCAAATACACCCCCACAGACTCCAGAAAGCTTCCTCACCTACTTCCCTTCGGGCACGCCTTTTGGCTCTGAAGACATATGTTACCTATCACCAAACGGAGGTTGTCCCCCTTTCAAATTCAACACAGGAAGAGGTTCTCACACACCAAAATTTCAAGCTCAGAAAAGTGAACCGCAAGCAAAACAAGAGCCTTACTACAAGACAAAAACAGTAGGCACCCAAACCAGACGGCTCATACAAACTTATCCTTAACCTGGAGAAAAAATAAATGAATTTATTAACCATCCATATTTCAAAATGGAGGATTTAGGAATGGACAGAAACTTAGTCTTCCCAAAATACTATAAGGCATCCCTGTATGTCTCCGACGCTTTTTACCTCATCCGAATACACTCTTCAAGCAGGAAATACCTGCGTTTCATATTCCTTGATTCACTATATCAATTCACCTGCCCACCTTTCGGTTTATGTACTAGACCCTTTATCTCCACAATTCTACAATTTTTAGGGTTTTTACCAAGAATATCCAAAAGTAACTTAATACCATCAAAAAATGCAAATACTTAGGTTTTATGATCGATTCGAAAGAACAGCTAGTTCAAATTACCGTGGAAAAGAGATTTAACCTGGGGAACCTCACAAAGACTTTAAAAATAGGCAAACACATACAATTAGAGAGTTGTCTCACCTGATTGGGAAACTAGTAGCTGCGAAAATTGAAATAACTAGAGACCTAATGCCTAATTTACAGTGGTGGAAGGGAAGTGTTAAGTTTGCATCGAACTCCTTTAGTGACGGACAATACGTTAAAACTTTATTTACAGATGCTTGAAATACGGGCTGGGGGGCAACGTATAACACCAGTAATTCCTTAGGGATTTGGAAAAAAGTCAGAGGGGGTGGCATATTAATGTGAAAGAAATATATGCAGTGACCCTTGCTCTAGAAAATTTTGCCAATGACATTCGGAATTCCCAAATCCTACTCCGTATAGATGATACGACAGAAATCGCATATGTGAATGAGATTGACGAACGAAATTTCCTACCCTTCATGCTATCACAAGGGATATCTGGCAATGGGCGTAGCAAAAAAAATTTTTTTATGTGTTTCTTACGAACCATCAGAAGAAAATGCACAAGCGGATGCTCTGTCAAGGATAGGTAACGACGAGACGGAGTGAGAATTGTCAAACCGCTTTTGAAAAAATTATCTATGCCTTTGGAAATAGAGACATCAATTTGTTTGCCACTTTCAATTATAAGAAGTTGTAACGGGCTTCTACCTAGAAAATCGGAACTTAGGCCAATGATCTGGTTTAATGCAATTAAACAAGCCCATAAGGTCTGCCCCGAGATGTTTACCCCTATAACCATTCTTACGGACTGACCTAGGGATGGTCTAGTCTGAGAAACCAGTTCACAAAAATGGCAGTTTTTCACTCACCTGTCAGCGACACTATTCAAGAAAACTGAGTTCGCAGGTCTCACACTTTAGACCCGCGAACAACCCACGAAGCTCGTTTTTTTATGTTTTAATACTGCCGGACGCCAGGCAGGAGACTTCCTGCCCGAGCCTCGCGAGAACCGACCCTGTCACTTTTTTCTCAACCGATCGGCTAGCTCGCCATAATGCACGAGAGGGAGTGGGAACGCAAGCTAGAGAGAGAGAAGCACTGGAGTGACGGAAATAAGCCAAACGCCTCTTCAAATAAATTTTCACTTTAATAGCTACTAGCATTGAACAAAGATCATTGATGAAAAAAACATAATTCAGAGAACCCGTCTCCTCAACACTGGAGATTCTTACAAATCAGTTGCACTTAAATGTTCATTATTTTATATACAAAATTCACGAGAACACCCTGCTCGAATGCCCCTCTCGCACGTGCAACCACCTAGAAGGAAACGACCTGAAACCCCGTTTTTCCCCTCCACGTGGTGCCACAGAGACTGCGAAAGCAAATTACTATGTGGCGAAGCCACCCCAATCACTTTACACCATGGCCGCCCGAAACACCCATGCTTGGACCGACGGCGACCGGCGTCCTTTTGCACGAGTCTTCCCTCCGAAAGTCAAGGAACGCTAGGCTCGTCCGAACTAAAGTCGCACTACGCGAGCCAAAAGTTCCGCACTTGACTTTTTCTGACAGGAGGGTCTCGAGCCTCCAAAAATCCCGTGCCACTATCCCGCACTGCACCCGCGGTAACATGCGGTCTCCACCGCGAATTTAATCCGCCAGGGACTTGCGAGACTTGGCTAGAGGTAAGGAAGAATACAGTACTAACCTTGGAGGCACGCCGCCAACTCCAGCCACTTTCGGTCCATACCGAATTACCGTTATTTATTCCAAATTTTATCCTGGCTACAAAACTTCGTTTATCCTTGGACGCCGCCAAGCCACAGGTACAGTATGTCTGCCTGTCAGAATCGACTGCTGCTTCGTCTTCCGGCTTCCTTCCTCTGGATCCTTTTTTGTTCGTCGTGCCTCGACGTTGATTGGCTGCCGGGCACGTGAGGAGTCCCGTCGGTTGGATCTGCAAATGCGCGTCTCGGTTAGGTGGCTGCCACACTGATTGGACTTGAACCACGGGCTGAGAGGTTCCCATCGGTTCGTCCTTAGCATTATCAATTCATATAGCGGCTTGCCAGACTTCCGCCTGGACTGTATGACCGGCCGCTGCTGCCCTCCCGAGGTCGATTATAGAGTTGCCGCACTGCGTGCTCGCCTTCTCTCTGCTCGTGATTCCATGCCTTGTGATGGCACCGACAACGACCAGTGTTGTCTGTTGTAGTGTTGACAAGTTGTCACTTTTCGTGCTATAATTCCCTGTGGCCGTCATTCTCTGGTGAATTTATCATTTAAGGATGGCTTGAACGATGTCTGGTGGGTCGATTGTACTTGTTTCTCCCGGCCCTCGTTGAATTCTTCCCTAGCCTCTCAAGTCTTGACTGTGACTCGATACAAATCAACAATTTAACACCCCAAATTTATAATATATATTTCGTAACAATTTGGGTTTATCTTATGTGGATTCCAGGTAAATTTTACAACTAACATTATACTTATTCTACTTATAAATCAAAGCTGGGCTCCTGGCTTTACGGTAATTTATCTCATGTAGTTTGCGTTACGTTTCGAGTTTGAGTTCGGCTTCGGCGAGACCCCCAGAAATTAACTTCTTTTAATGTGCGTTTTATTTGTAAAACAACGTTACAAAGTGTAGAGACTTCTGCTCACGATTACTAGACACCACAGCATTACAAATAGATGCTTTTACCTTCAGTTGGTCTAACCTGCACTTTTATGCTTTACCTTTTGCAGTAACAATTAAAGTTTTGAAAAAGATTGAAGCGGAAAAGTCGTCTGGAATCGTAGTAGCCCCGAACTAGCCAAATCAAAAGGGGTTCCGCTTTTTCATAAATTACTAGGAACTCATCCAATGATTCTGAAACCTAATCGATCTCTATTACTTTCCCCTTATAGGAAGAAGACTCATCCCAGAACAGACACCCTCGAACTGATGTCAGGCACGCTGTCATCGGGGCTTTTTTAAAGGAAGGAACTCCGCCTAAATCAGTGGATATTATCATCGCCTCACTATCCAAAGCTACTTTGGGTCAATATCAAGTAGCTTTAAATCAGTTGCAATCGTTTCTCAGAGAGGCAAAAATTGATTTCTTCAGCCCAAAGAATCATTCGGTTCTATAATGTTTACCTGAAAAATTTGAGGGAGGTTTCTCTTACGAAATCCTAAATTCTTACAGATCTGCCATCTCGTTGATATTCTCTGATAAAATAGGTGAAGATCCATTGATATCTCGATTATTAAGGGGCATATTCAAATTCAAGCCTTCTTTTTCAAAGTCATCCTCTACCTGGGATGATTCGATAGTTCTCAATTACGTAGCCAAGTTCTTCCCTTTACAGGAACTAACTTTTGCTACGCTAACGCTTGGAACAATTGTTTCACCTTTACTAAGTACTGCCCAAAGAGCCCAAACCATTGCTAGTATTGAATTGAAAAATGTAATACAAATAAATCTCAAGTACAAATAAATATTCAAAAACTTATAAAAACATCTGCCCAAGGTAGAGAACAGCCAGTATTAATTTAACTGTTTATACGATCTAAGCCAAAACTCTGTGTTGCTACGACACTACTTAGATACATTCAAGTTTCTTCATCTCTGCGTGAAACCACTGATAAACTTTTTGTTACAACGAAAAATCCACACATCCTGTGTCGAGCCAAACCATCAGTAGATGGATCAAACATATTCCATCGAAAAGTGGGATAGATACCACTAATTTCTCAGGACATTCGACAAGACATGCTGCTACGTCGGCTGCTCACAAAAGTAGCATTAGTTTAGATATCATTAGGAAGACTGCGGGTTGGACTGCACAATCTTGAATGTTGGCTTCAATCTATAACAGACCGATCATGTCAAACGACCAAATTTTTGCTCAAGCAATATTGTCTATTCGCCAAAGTTGAAAATTATTACATTAAGATTAAGAGTTATTATGAAAAGTTATTCGAGTAAGGTATTTTACGCTGCGTTATTATTACTTTATAATTTCATATTCCTATACTTTTATGAAAACAAATGAAAATAATAGATAAAGAAGAAGTTGTGACCTTCTCTTCCTCCAAATCTCTACATGGTTAACAGTATAATCTTCTCGAACGAGACTCTCATATAATTTCGATCGAATTTCACGCGCTGAAGGCGCTCATTTGATCAAACAATTATTCTCCTCCTTTCTACTTCAGTGATCGTTTTATCAGGATATATGTGGCAGTGGAATATGGAATAAATCAACAAGCCTTGCTCTAGAGTTTTGGTTTTCTGCAGCTTTCTTCTTCCCTGACTGAATGTTGATGCAAATGTATGCGCTACTGAGAAATTTGAATGCAGCCGATCTTTCGTGAGAGGGAAAATTTTATTCACTAATCTATCACGTATTCTATAAATAACCCCATTGCAACCACTCGAACAATATCTGTCACTCTACTCTAGCCTTTATTAACTGTAATCAGCTGTAAGCTTGGAAGCTTGGGGCTGCAGGCGCTGCTTTTGTCGAGGTTTTGACGATGTGGCAAGGTTCACATCATGAAATAAGCATTGTCTTGATTCGGTTGTTGCCGAAAATACATAAAAATCAAATTTGCGCATGTGCCAAGGTTAACTTCGCATTGTTGCCGGAAATGGATAGTTTTGCAAATAGTTCAAGAACGCGTGGTGAATCAACAATGGTCCCTGAAAATCTATTAGACTAAAGGAATAATCGGGAATATGTCCGGACGAGGTTCAATCCGAGAAAAGGGGAGGCAAACAGGTGAATGCTTTTCTTTCTCTTCAGTTTGATCTTGAATAGTATCTTTTGTCGGAATTGCCGAAATTGCAGGCAAGCGTGAGAGGCATCGTTGATTGCATCGTCCTCTTCAGTGTTAACTGTCGCATTGAATTGAGTGTTTTGTGGCTCGAATGGTCAAGGACTCAGTCTACCCGGACTGGAGTCAATCCTTAAAACTTATTACACTTATTTACGAAATTTATTCCAAAAATCCGATTACTCATGGGGACGCCACAAGCAGACGCACAATTCATGTCACGTTGAATATAACTGATGTTTAATATTTTTAATGAATGATTGCTATTTTAATGTGAAATTATATTGTTGTTTTTTCATGAAATTGAACGTCATTATCATTGATCTTGACTGCAGTGTTGCTTCTTATCCTGCTACTCTACCGAGCAGGCTGGTCGGCACGCTGATAGCTTGGCAATGTTATGGTTTTGGGTATGGTATTGGTTTGGGGTCGCCGAATCTGATTTCGAGTGCCGTTTAATCTCAGCGCTCTCGTCGTATCTGAATTTGGGTAGGTATTCGGGTACTCATTTGTCGTGTGTTGCAACCCAGGGCACCTCCACGTGGGTAACGGTGGGTAACGAAGTAATTCCGTGATCCGACAGAGACCCTGTGTAGCGGTTTTCATGCCGTCATAGCAAACACACGAAAAAAAATTACGCTGCGGGGAGTCAGACACCAAGTATCGGCGGCTTATCAGGGTGAGAAAGCGGGCTTTTACAGGTTATGCAAGTTATTGGTATGTAGGTTACCTGTTATTTGGTAGGCATGGTTCGTGGGGGTTAGGGAGGCAAGTAGATAAGGGCCAGGTGGCCTAAAGGGTCGGTGGGTTAGCCTAATTGGGGCGCGGGATTCAATTTCTAGAAGAATAAGACGGGTAAGCCTACTTGTAGTTTGGTAAAGGTGGTTTTTAGGTTTTTTTTAGAGGTTGTGACATATCCTGACGTGATGAAGTAAAATGAACCTCGGATTCAGAATTAGCTCCCCCAATAACATAAGATCAGCATGTTCTAGTCCCAGGAAGAATTTTTCGATTTTTTTTGTGGAGCTGTGTTATCAGAGACCTTGACATATTGTGACACTCACGAATAACGTTTACATTGCAAATAAAAAAACTTATATCTTATGCACAATGATGAGTTCGAAGCAGGAATGAGCATCGGTGGCGTGGTGCCTCAGAGGCTCCAAATACTTGGCCGCACTGGAAAAATGCCAGAAACATTTCTGAGAGTTTCTCTCGTATCAGGAGAGTGGTTACTATGCTCTACTTGGCTCTGACTATGCTCAGCTGGTTAGCAGATTTCGAATTTCTTCTCCAGAAGTTTAACTATTCAGTCAAAAATATTTGTGATCTTTTCCATCCATTTCTCGTCTCCCATACCTTCCTGATTGCATCTGAAATATGCTCTTCTCTGTAGGAAGTCAGGAAGATTCGCGTTGCAGAACTGTGAATGTTATTGAGATCTATCTTTTTGTTATATAAGTGTGTGAAAGAGACAAAATAGGCAACAATCTTTTAAAAAATTTGAATGGGAAGATCATATTATTCAAGCTTGGACACTATAAATGCTTCATGGCATTCGTTGCTTGCAACAAAGAAATAGACCTTAGGGCACAATTTTCATTTCAGAAGAAAACAAAACGAAGAATTATAACGAATCGATATTATCGCAGAATCACTTAGCCAAAAGCTAAATATTCTGATTCAACGAGTTTTTCCAGTGACACGAGACCAAGGACATCCGATAGCGAATGCTTTTCTCTCCGCCTAAAGCTATTTGTCTTGACATCAATTCTTGAGTTTTGTCACAGACAGTGAAGCAAGTTTCTGGCAAAGTTTTCTTTAAATTTCTTATCTCGTTCAAGAGTTGCATCAATCTCTCCAATGTCGTCGCTGATGTTGACAGTTGATTTGGATTTGACAAGTGAGTATAATTGAAGTAACCATATGTTTCGGATCACTGGAAACATTGCATTTTTGAACAAAAAAAAATATTACGGTGAAGTAGAATCTTATAGATTTCTGACAACGTGGTAACTTATAAGCAGCTGCCTTTCAATTTCCTAATTTCTTAATCTCACAGTCCACTTGCGTTTCCAAGTTTTTGGGAATAGAATCTTTTACACAAAAGAAAAAAGACTGTTGAGTCATCTCAGAATCTAAAAGTTCTCTGCCAACGTAGTAATGAATTACCAGCTGCTATTCAATTCTCCGTAGACGTTTTTTCCCGTTTGGAGGATAATAAGTGTACCAAAGACAACTATGTATCTGGATTCACTGAATTCTTTCTCTATCTGAGGTTCGCAACTCTTGTCCCAGCAGGTCTAAGTCCCCTTTTGTAATGAGCTTCGGGTTTTTGCAAATAGAATTTTATATTTTTTCGAAGAAATAAGAACATTGAATCTGAATGAAATCTTATAGTTTTTTGTTGTTGTAGTATCACACAAACAGCTGCTATTAAGTTTCCTGTTGACACTGCTTCCGCGATGGAATAAACAGATGTGATTGGGGGAATAGGATGTTCAGGTCTACACAACATAAGATTTATCGAGCCAGAAAACTACCTTCGTGGATCAGATTGAAAATAGGAAAATGAGATCATATTATTATGCAAAAGTGTTGGGCTGTCGGTTCCCCAATTAGTATGGAGCAAACATTTTTTGACGTGTACCCACCCACAAAGTGTGTGTGGCGCCTTCTGTGTAACGCCACCGACCGCTTCGGTTCGGACCGGCTGTCTACCACGTCATTATCACAAAAATCGAAAGGACAGCTCTTTCTAGACGTCTTCTCAAGATTTAAAGAGAATATCCCTTGAAAAAATCACTCCCTATACCGTTCAGAATCTCATCTGAGCTGACTTCAACTTAAATCGACAAAAAGTTTACTAATTTAGAGAAATGACATTTGACGCCTCCCCAAGACTCAAATTGATTATCTTTTTCCTGCAGTGAACATGAAGAGTTCCAATAAACCTCTTCAAGACTCTTATTGATCATTCCATTTCCACAATCATAATGGGCAACCCTTCCGACTTACCCCTGTTACATTTGCAAACCTTGTTTTTTCTGACTCTCACTAAAATCGTCTAGGAATTTACTTTTCCACGGCATCAACACCAGGCACCACCTCGAGACTCTAGTTATCATTCAAATCCTGCAGTCCTAATAAGCAGCCCCCACAAACACCCCTAAGAGATTTGCAAACCTCATCTTTAATGACTTTAACCAATATTGCCAAAGAATTCAACCATTCGAGGCATTGGCACCAGGTTCCTCCCCGAAACACTCGTTGACAATTCCACTTCCATTTCCACACTAATGATAAGCAACCTCTACGAACCCTCCCCTCCCCCATTACACATTTGCAAACCTTATTTTTGCTGACTCTAACTAAAATCGCCTAGGAATTCACTCATTCACGGCATAAACACCAGGCAGCACCTCGAGACTCTGGTCAATCATTCCAATCCTACAGTCCTAATGAGCAGCCCCCACGAAATACCCCTAACAGATTCACAAACTTCATCTTGACTGACTACAACCAAAATTGCCAAGGAATTCACCTGTTCAAGGCATTGTCACAAGGCACCTATCCGAGACACCTGTTGATTATTCCACTCCTTCAGTAATCTAATTTCCAAACCTCGTGTTGGCAGATATCATCTTAAATTTCCGAGAATTCTATTTTATCGAGGCCTTGACAACAGGTACTCCTCTAAAACTCAACATAATTACTCCATTCTTAGAGTATTAATAAGCGATCCTCAAAATTACCCCTAACACATTCGAAACCTTACTTCTGCTGACTCCCTAAGTACTCACATGATCATCTTATCCTCAGAGTAATAACTAAGAAAGCCATAAAAACCAACCTTTTAACATTTTCGAAACCCATCTTATCTGACATTATCTGAAATCGACAAAAACTTCACTAACTTGAATAATGAAACCAGGTACCTCATCAAAACTCTAGATGATTTTCCTATTTTCACAGTTATAATAAAAAACATAAAAAAGAACCCTCTTCAGTTTAAAATCTGATCTTAACTGGCTGCAACTGAGAACAAACTACTCCTCAACACTCTTCTCGATCATTTTATCCCCACAGTAGCAAAAGAGAACCCTAAAAATCCATCGAACCTCATCATAGTTGACTTCAACTGAACTCGTCAAAAGATTCACCAATTTGAAGACACGACAACAGACGCCTTCCTAAGACGCTACATGATAATCCTCTAGAATAAGTACGCCTTACACATTTACAGATCATATCTTAACAGATTTTGACTATATTTGCCAAAAAGTTTACTTATTCAAAGTAATGATCCCAAACAGTAATAACAAAGAACTTCAAAAACAACCCACCATACATTTCCGGATTCTCATCATAACTGCCTTCCCAAAAATCTACTTGAATATGTCATCTCCACAGCAATAACAATAATTTTCACAAACCATGCCTTACAACAATTTTTCACCCCACCTCAGCTGGCATCAAATGAAATCACCAAAAAATCTCTCTAATCAAAATAACTGACACCAGATGCCTCCTCAAGACTCTAAGTGATTACCTCTTGAGAAACGCCATGTTAATCCTTTCGGAAACCCATTCTCACTTAGTGAGTGGTGGTTTTCTGAAAGTTCTCTTATTATTACTGTAGGGATTGGATGATCACGTAGTCTGATTAAGGCGTCTAGCGTTATTTCTTCGAATTAGTCAATTTTCTAGCGACTTCAGGTAGAGTCAGCTACATTGGGATTTGGAAATGTGTGAGGAGTAGTTTTTTTATTATCTTTATTTCTACTGTGGAAAAAAGATAATCCAGTAGATGCTCGGGTGGTTCTTCATCTCTAATCAATACATTCTTTGGCTTTTTCAGTGATAATCAGTTAAGATCATTTTCTAAAATGTGTGAGGGATGGTTTTTTGATATTCTTTATTAACAGTGTGCGGATGGGATACACTGCAAACTCAATCTCATTCCGGTTTCGGACTCGGATATCGACGTCCTTGGAACGAGATGGAGTGAGCTGAAACGTGAACGGTCAGGGCCGAACGCGGGAATAACTAACGATAAATGAAGCGCAGTTGCAAGAACCTATGCTAGGGTACTACTGCCCAGTTTCAATGCACGGCAGTAGCGGAGAATGGAGCGACGAGAGCTCCGGTCTCAAAATCCCCCGCACCGTCTTGTCCACGAGAGCATTTCGAGAAAGGTGCGAGTTCAGGTGGAATGAGATTGATCTTGCAGTGTAATCGAACAGATTTTATTCGTTTTATGTCAGAGCAATCGGGGATAAAGCTCGAGCAGAAAAAGTTACCAAATTGAAAAAATTCTGGACAAGGCTAAATAAGATGTCGCGTACACTAGACCGAGGACATGCCTACTGAGGAAGAAGCTGTCGTAGATGCAGTAGAAGTCACATTTGCAAACATGTGAAAGGGGAAGTGAAGGTCAAATTGCTGGGGAGGGCTCTCAGAAAGAGCCTATCCTACTGCCACTTGGGAGAGATCGAGTAGATCACGAGGCGTCAAGGCCGCAGAGGGTTTGGTCATGCGGTAAGTACCCTCTAGAGAAGGAGGCGACAATCTACCAGTATTCATGGATTGATGGAGAGGCAATCCGGGATAGTTCCGGCCGGACAGTTATGGTGAGGATGTAGTTACACGTTGCACGTTTACTCAGCGTATTCATGGGATATCTTTTTCTCCGCATGTATCGAGCTTTAAAATATTGAAACGGAGCGCGCGCTAAAGTGGTATGACGACTTCCTATCCCGGATCGTAGCTGGGAGCTAATGGTGGGGGAATATTGTCGCGTCCTTCACTAGAGGGTCCTTATCATGCAGCAGCCTACACCGGACCAGATGAGATGGTGTGTTGCTGGCGATGCACACATCAATTGAGGCTAGAACTAAAGGTAGAGGCTAGTAGCTACTAACAGAAGAACGTCAAGGCACAGCATCATGGCCGATAAACTCTGGACCTGGAGAAATGCAAAAGCGATGTCTCATTTTTGGTTGGAAGGAAAAGGAAAAATAAACGGTCGAAAGTGATGATAGAGCTCTGAAGAGGAGAGGGATGGAAGATGATACAAACAGAAGAACTTGCAGTGAAAGATGCGTATGTATTATGAAACTGAGTATTTATATATTTGAGGATGTAGTAACTATATATCAGGATGATTATGCATCAACGTGCATCAGACTCAATCGTCACCAGAGGGTTCCAGAAACTCTCGAAAATATGAAAATGATGTCAGTTATTCATGCTTTGGAGCAATTGTCTTGTATACTCCATATCCGTTTCCATATCCATATATCTGGTGATTTCCCGCCGACAGGAAAGCTATGAAGTACTCACTCAAATCTCACGTTACAGGCTTGTTTCCTTGAATTCACTTCTACTTAAAATGCGAAATTTCATAGAGAACACAAATGAACGATTGCAGAGCTCTATATGTTCAGGAGAAAAAAAAATTTTTTTTAACTATATCTTTTATGATCGCAGGAATTCAGATCCAGAAAAACCTAACTCTTGAATCCTATAACAAATCCTAAACACTCAAGAAGGTATCTTATTTCTGAGCGTAAAAGCTGCTTGAAAGAGTCTATAGAGGATGATTTGGGCACATATTCCATGGTACTCTATATGTACGAATGCTAGATGAAAGTGGTATTTTAGGCGTTGACAGAAGCTTAGTGGTTCTCACTTATTTGCCCTTCAGCTGGCTAGCTACTGTAAAGTAGGTCAGCGTTCAGAAGTATTGTTTTCGTACAGTTTTCTACTCCCCTGACCAAATTTTCAGACGAATGCGAGCGCTTCTAATAGAAATCCGACTGTAGACGATCTTCAATCAGAGGAAGGATTTTTACGAGCTAATTTAATCCGAACTATCAATTTTTTCATGAATAACTGTGAAGAAAAGAAACAAATAAAGTTACATCGAAGCTGTGTTATATTCCTGAATAAAAAAATATTGACTTTACATCAATCTTACTTATAACTTATTCATTATTTGTTGGTTTGGTTGAAAGGAGGTTGGTAATTTTTACGGGAAGTTTCAGATTTAGACGCCCCAATATTAACTTAATTCCTAGAAAGATGAATAACTTGATTTTAAGGAAGAGTCCTGTTACAGTTTCTTGTAAAAAATTACATCTTGAGAACATTCCTTATCAAAGAAATATATATATTTTCCTAGCTATTGATACACAATCATATAATTTCCGATCAAAATTTTCTTCCTCATCATCATGATCAGTTCCAGCAGAAGATCGCATTTCATTATCCGTGAACCAGAAACCGTTCTGGTGAACGCTCAATGTGGTTCTCCGTTTCTGGTATTCTCATCCAAAACACTGAATCTGAATCTTCCATATTGTTTGTGGTGACATTGTGCAGTTCTTTTCATCCGCATGCACCAGGTTTCCTTATAACTTGAGAATCTATCAAATCAAACAATGAATATGTAGTAAAAGAAGCCTCTCTCTTTTTTATTCAGTGTCTAGAATTTTGTTCCAATGAAACGAAAACTGAACGTTTTGTCCCAGAGAAATTTGATATTCGGGTCAATTCAATATATTTTAAGAGAAAAATAGTAACAAACAGAAATAGAGAGTACCTATGCATTCGAAATTCCAACTAGTAATAAGGTGGCAATCCTAGCGGATACTTCTTCAGAATTGGTTTATATTATTGAAATATCCATGATATCGATTTTTGTATCCATGACTCGTTTGGTGGTGCAGGATACTGCATGTCGAAAACCACGTCCGTAAATAAATGTGGACTCTAAAGAGTGTACAAGTGGGCGTCGCGTGGATCTAAGTGGGAACACTTTACGCACACAATCTGACTTCGGCTTCGGCCCGGCCCCAACAATAGCCGAACAGAAAAATTTACGAATCGTAGATCCTGCGATCGAAGGCATTTGATTCGAATATTTTGACAGCTACGATCTCGATCGAAATAAGCCGCCTGATAATTAGGTTCATATTAATGTTTAACGTTTCGGCTCTACTCCTTCGCGATTTTTGTTTTTTGGTTTTTCTCTCATAATTTTTAGAGAATGAAATTGAAGGATCATTGGCTTATGATAAAGTCTTCGAATTTTTCAGCAGTGTGAATTATCGGCAATCTAGTCACTTTAACAAAAAATTTAGGCTGAATGAGAAGGTATCGAATTTAAGTGAAAATAGACTTTCGCAGATTTAATGAAATCTCCACGTTTTGAGACCCTCTGGGTCAGAAGGGATGATTTTTACGAAGGTATCTGCCTGTCTGTCTGCAGTCTTTAGTCTAACCAACGGTTCTGGTTTTATCCATCGAAAGCGCTTTATGAATAATAAAAAATGCATGTTTTCGCTCAAACTATTTAAGGTGCAAAAGATGTTAGGAACCAAAATTATACATTTTGAAAAGATTAAAAAATTTTCTTGAGACCGCGTTTTCCATAACAAGCATAGTTTTCTCTGAAATCGTAAAAAATGTTACCAAAAATGAAAAATTTTATTTTTCAGCGAAACTATGCGAGGTACGGAAAAAATGAAAGGCACCAACATTGCTACCCTTAAAAAAAATTACAAATTAACGTTGACTTTTTTTTGGTTTCCGTTTAAATTACGATAACGCACTTACGAAAATTAAAAATTCAATTTTCCAGACAATTAATAAGAAACAAGAAGAAATATTGAATTGTTCATCTTATAGAGGCCCTTAAGTTTTGTTCGAATTATTTTTCGTTAAGACTTGTATTTTCTGTTTTAATCGTGACAACGCTTTTCAAGAAATGAAAAATTGAACTTGCTAGCCAAACTGTGCGAGATGTAAATACCGGTAGCGAGTATTGTGATGAGAATGTATTCCTTTCCACTTTCCGAGTGCTACATCAAAAATTCTCTTCCCGTTTCGCCACGGGCTTCGTCTGACTACGCCTAACTACGCCTACTTGCGCGCAATGTTCACACAGCTCGGCCGCCGAGGACCCCTTTCCACAGCGCGCTTACCGCATGAACGCATCCGAAGTGGTTACAGAGGGGATTACTGAGTTAGTTATTTACACCATTGCTTACGCGTTGGACACCTCTGCATTGCACTGTTAACTGAATCAAGCTCTTCTGAAGCCGGAGCGCGAGCACGAGGTGTAAAATATACCAAGCTCGTAGCACGGGGTAAATATATTATCAAGCGCGATATCCGAATGACGCGCACCCTAGGTGCGCTCAAACTTGCGAGCGGGGTGAGCCACACACACAGCGCGTCATGAGAATTTGTCAGCGCAGCGGGCAGATTTTTTTTAAAGACTTTCTTATTGTCGTTTACAAGTCTTCTTGACTACAATACATCTATTGTATTAAAAAATTTTTAAATAACGTTAATCCAACCGTTTGGTCGAATATTATTTTGCTTGAAATAATAAATCCGCTATTTTTGTAGAAAATTAAACTTCATTTTCATATTGCAAAATCCCTTTCGCCCATAATTTCTACGATGAATGATTTTCTTTTCCTGTGAATACGGAAGAATTTTATTGGAAAGTTATCCTTTTTGCTTTGAAATTTTACTCTTTGTTGAGAAAATGGTCTAATTTGGGAGAAATAACGTCATTGTCTAAAATGCAATTGCTCTTCCGAAAATTAAACTGCCTATTTGGAAGCTTAACTTGCTGAAAATTCAGTTTTGTAACTAAAAATTTATCAGTTCAGTGAAAAATGTATCCATCCAATTGAATATTCAATTATTGTTAATAAAAGATTGAATCTATTTTTATTGGAATGAAACTTTTTGAATTTGCTATTATCAATTCGTTATTTGCATTTAAATTTGACGTTTTCTATCAGACATTTTACTATTATATTTTTTTCTGTGACAATTTATATTTCTCAGTTGGTATTTCATTTATATTGTTGAATATTTCTCTGTTTGAGTGAAATTATTCTCCTTGCTTGGAAATCGTTCTTTTTTGTTCTCGTGAAAATCAACTTTTCTGTCAAGTAGTCAATTCTTTTCCAAAAAATTTATCTTCTTCGCTTACAAATTCAACTGTTTTGCAGAAAATTAATCTTTCCGATCAAAGATCCAACTATTTTGTCAGAAATTGCGCCGTTTGTTGAATGATGTTTTCCTCTCTTCCAAAGTGAATTCTTCCTTCTCATTTTGACAATTCAATTTCTGGATGGAAATTTATCTCTTCTAGTCGAGCATCTGACTTATTTATTTGAAATTAATGTGAGTAAATGAATATGTCCTTTCAAACAAAGTTGAACTTTTTAGTTTGGACATCATTTTTTTGTGAAATATAAAAATACCATGTTTTCGTTTAGGAATTATCTTGTTCGTTGAAAATAATTCTTTTTTGGTCGAGTTCAAGTTTTTTGCATTCAAAATTCAAATTGTTGTTGGTTGAAAGTTGAATTATTCTTGAAACAAAATTTTTGTTTTGACAATGATTCACCATTTCAAATGAAAAATCACCTCTCTCATTGAAAGTTCATGTATTCTTTTGAAAACTCATCTTTTTCCAGAAAATCAATTTCCTTGATTGGGAATTCGAGAAACATGCGAAAAAATCAAATGTTTCTAATTCCTTCATCCTATTCTATTACCTTATTCTTTTAGACGTTTGCAGATTGGAATGATAAGAAATTAATGGTTAAGTGGTTGTGGATAATAAATCCAGAGTAAAGATAGAAAATGCGCAAACAGATCACTAGATCAAACAGTTGACTGTTAAAAACACACAACTAGGCTCATTTCGGTCGAAGATTGAAGCTGTCAAAATATTCATACCAAATGCCTTTGATCGCGGGATCGACGATTCGTAAAACTTTTAGTTCGGCTATTGTCGGCCCCAGGCCGAAGCCAAAGTTTGATTGTGTGCGTGAAGCTTACCCACTTAGATCCACGCGACGCACACTTGTACACCCTTTAGAGTCCGCATTTATTTACCTACGTGGTTATCGAAATGCAGTATTCTGTACTACCAAACGAGTCGTAGATACAAAAATCGGTATCATGGATATATCAATAATATGGACCTTTTCTGAACAAGTGGCCGTTAGGGTCGCTCTCAAATAAGCCTACTATAAATTCATATTCTAGTGTAAAGGATTAATATGTTCATCGACGGTATGTACCTTTATCTCCAAATACCGATGGCATGGTGTTTGGAACTAGATCACTTAGATCAATGACTTGAACAGTTAACGATAGTGACTTGGTATTCTTTGTTGTCGTTTCTCCATGAATTCGTCGCACGTTATATCTTTTCTGATTTTGTAATTTTTTAGCAATAATTTTGCAAAGCACTTGGAAACGTTCAGATAATATCTTGTATAGTAAATTTGCCATCAGTTTTATATACATCAATATTAGAGTCCATCACCTCTCTACAATAACAAGACGAATTTACACCTGCTCCAATCACGTCTATTTCAACCTTGTTACTCTTATCAGCTGTCATTCTGGATACCAAGGACTAAAGGCACTGCGCTGGTCTGAATCATGGTGATGTGAATTGTTTCTCATCTAGAACAAGCAAAAACATGTCCATGAGGCCAATGCGGAAAGTATAAATCAAACAGTACATTGGCCAATATTATTTCTGCATTTTTTTCAGCAATGAGTGGTTTTACATGCAATCAAGATGAATGAATGAACCTAGTTCTGAGGAGGCTGTTCCAAACAACTATTTCCTGCTGCTGCTTCTGGAATCAGCCCTAACGAGATGAACATTATATCCTTTTCTTTAGGCCTGCAAATTCTATCCTAGAAGTTTTTACCCTTGCAAAGGGTCTGGGCTAGATAACCAACGCCAAATCTTGCTTAGGCCAAGCTGCTATGGTGTGTTAAGGGAAGGCTTACTGTTTGAAAGCGTTATCTCCCCTTTTTTATATCATTCGAGAAACCCTGTTACTTTTCTGAAATATGGCAAGTAGGAATCTGTCTAACTAGTCAATCAGCGTCAAACTTGGCCCAGACCAGAACGTCAAAGTGTGACAAGAAAGAAATGCCTGTTTTGATAGTGTTGATTTGTCAGTTTATATCACTTCAGATACCCTGTAACTGTTCCGAAATATGGTAAAAAAAGTTGCTGATCAAATCAACAACTTTTCTTTTTGGCAAGCTAAAATGCAGCAAATGGTGCATATGGGCCATATGGATCAAAGCCATATGGCAATTACCTAGATATGAAATCCCTTAGACAAGGCGCGAACAACCGTGCTGGGAGCTACGTGGCATCAGAGTGTCTTTGACCTTGTCTTTTGGATATAAGTTACTTCTAAGAGGTGTACGGTATACTCCTTCAGTTCCTGATAAGATAAGGAATCAAGTTTAGTTCCTTGATAAAAGTTTGTTTGGAGAGTTGTCCCACGGGAAGTGAGATGTCGTGGAGGTGTTTGACAAGAGTCGCTTGTCAAAGGCATGCTGGGACATAGATTGGTTACAGGAGAATAAAAAAAGTGAAAAGAACATATCAAGAAACTGGAGAACATCTTCCAGAAAATAGACAAGTTTTTGCAGCCAAAAGAGAATATGTTCCTCGATTTGAAGGACTGACTAGTGTAAGCAAACAAGCAGTTTGAGTGCCTTACGTCTTTTGTTTGAAACACAAGAATGTCAAAATATTCCTGAAAAAAGATCCAATGGGCATGGGACCATAAATTTAAAAAGGCCTGGGCAACTATCTCTCTCTTATTCAAGAAGAGAGAACAAGAGAGCTCATCCTGAGATCATCAAAGGCAAATGCAGCAAGATCAGCGCCAAAACATCTGAGGAGTCAAGTGATGGTGCCTCTGACTGCAGCTAAGGGGTTCTTCTAAACTCAGAAGCTAGTCGACAGACTCACAAAGGTCAAGAAGGTCCAGAATTGAGTTTGACCTGCAGTCGTTCAGAATAGAACGACCAAGGGTTCGTTTACTTACGCTTGAAACAGAAGCACCGTAAGGAGTACGGTGGAGCTGAGAAACTGACCATTACAAAGTACCGGAGCAGGAGGTGTCGAAGATGCAGCAAAAAGTCAGTCCAGCAAATTTTTGACAGGTAAATTAAAGGTCAGCTTGCTGAAGGAGCTTTTAAAGAAAACCTGAAGGCCTAGGTCAAGCTGAGCAAAAAGCTTCTCAAGGCTGATCCTCACGCAAGACCTCAAAGTTGACTGGGTGTCCTGTCGGATAATAAAGAGTGTAGAGGATAGGACGTACGGGATAGGACGGCGCGGCGTGGTGCTGGTAATGTAGCAAAGAGAGACACAGGTCTGTGGAGTGCGCGAATACTCTGCACTGTAACCTTTGTCGCAGAACAGGATGGTCCTTGGGATAACTATTTACTAGGGCAAGGAACTTCATCGATCTCATTAGTGGCACCTTGAAGGAAGCCTAGGAAAATCGGATGTAAATTTTTTCTGAGATATCCATGGCTGAGAAGCCTGATGTATAGCAGTGTCGTAGTGGTAAGGACGATGCACACATCTTGGTAGGGCTAAACTTTGGGATAAGGTGAGTATCCCATGACAGAAAGACGCAAAGGCACATTGTAGTGGCCGTTAACCCTCGGATCTGAAGAAATTCAAAAGTGGTTTAAGGTCCAAGGGATCTCAAGCTCTTCGCCCTCCACTCCTCAGTTTCTAGAGTTTTTCTGTATATACACCTTTCATTCTTCTTTTTTTCTCTTTTCGTTGTTTCAGAAACTTCTCTAGAATCCCTATCTCTCTTTCTTTCACTTCCCTCGTTGACAATCAATCACATTCAAATCCTCCCGCCTCAAATCGAGCTATCTCTTTCGCCTAAACTCTGTACCTACTGTGCCTTACTTCTAGACCTGCAAAAGACTATGCCTAGACTTTCAATTCCAACAGCTTTTCATTTGGAATATTTTATATTTTATTTCTTCTATTCCAAAATCATAAAAGTTAAACTACTTCCTTCTCGAAATTGTCTCATTTTACTCTTTTCAGTGTTAAATTGATACAATTTGAACTTCCGGACATAAAAAATTATTCCGTTCATGATCCTCTTGATTTTGAATGGAATGGAATATTTGTTAATACTCCCTACCTGTTCGGGGTTTGAGGGTCTCTGCATAACCTTCTCTCTATTCCTTTGCACACCTCACCACTAACTCAGGGGTGAAGGAGACTTGCAGTTTATAATGGGTTCTGAACCACCAAAGCAACAGCTACCTAATTTCTAGAGAACCCTAAGAATTCTAGAGGTACCAGGCTCACGACTCGCCGTGGCCCGCCGAAGCTCTTCCAGAGTGCGAGGTGGGAATCGAACTTAGGATCAGACGGAGTAGGTCCCAAGCTCATGCCCTAGCCTCTACGACAAACTGACCACTCTTATGAACCTCTTGATTCAAATTTGTCCTATGTTTTGGATTTTTTTCCGAAATTATTACCTTGTGAACCGTCTCAATTAGGAACTATCAAGAACTCCATCATTTCCAGGTAATTGGAAATTTGAAAGTTTTACTGTAATGTAATGTAATTCATTCTCTTCCCTTTTACGGGTTTCAGGGCCTCCGTTCCCTTTACAATGGGTCGCATGAGTGCCTTAAACTACTTATTTTAGCTCAAGTGTAACGCTCAGCAACTAATTTTTCGACGAATTTTCCGGCTATTTGCTACTATTTACATCGATACTAAGATTCGCATGATCGGGCTTCCAGGGCTTCCGTTGACTCTGACTTTCTCTCAATTTCATAAACTTCTCGAGTTTTTTACTTTATTACTCTGACGTCCTTTCAAACGGATGATCCCTTGGTTTTTTCTCCATTCAGTTCTCCGAGTCTCCTTATCCAATCTAGTCCCCCTGACCCTCTTCATCCAATATTCATCTCACACAATCACTCATTCTAAACCGTAAAACTCTACTCCACTTACTCTCTTATTTCAACTTTGTCAGGTAATCTGGTTCCCCTACCCATCCAACTATCTTATACCACCTGCTGTACTGTGATTCAATGATTTGGATCCACTTTTCCTTTCCGTATCTTACCATCACCTCCAATTCTACTTCTCTTCACTTGCGGAACTACCATTTTCTCTCTACCCAGTTCTTCCCTCAGCATATTCCCAGGGCAACTCCAACTTACCCTCATAACCCACCTCAAAAATCTTTCTTGAAGGCTTTCCACTCTTTTTTGCTCCTTCAATCCCCAAACTTCCACTTCACAGAACACAACTGCCCACATTAACACATCAAACATACATATGCTGATCCTTCAATCATCCCTGAACCTTCTCTCCCCTATGCCCCATACTTGTCCCATTATTTTACTTGCGCACTACATTCTTTTTCTTACTCGCAACTCGTCACCTCCCGCTGATTCGAACCAAAACCCTAAGTAACAGAACTCCTTTACTCATTCTATCGTTTCTCCGTTAAACTTCCACTTGTACTCTATTTGATTACTTCTGTTCCTGAAGCACATTATCTTTGTTTTACTAACGTTCACTGGTAAATCTTTTCCCGTTACGTACTCTTCCAATACTCTCAACATCAAATTCACTCCTCTTTCCTCCCCTGCCAGCAGTACAACGTCATCCGCATATGCTAAAGAGAAGAGCTTATTGCTTCCTAAGATCGTACCTCCTATTCCGTTGTTCTTAGGTTTTCCTCTAAGTCTGCTATCATTATACTAAACAGTAGTGGACTCAACGGGTAACCTTGCCTGATTCCTCTTCGTGCTCAAAATTCCTCTGCTTCCTCTTTTTCTATCCTTACTCTGAATCTTGTCTCCACAAATATTTCATTTATCTTTCCAATCAGCCCCTCATCTATTCCTCTTTCTTCCATCGCTTGCCACAACACTTTCCTGTTCACTGAATCGAACACTGCCTTGAAATCTACAAACAAGGCTACAAGTTTTCCTCTCATCCGCCCCATGTTCCCATTTACTAGATAGTTTAGGACGTAAATGTTATCGTTTGTTCCCATTCCTTTTCTGGAGCCCATCTGGTTGTTAGGGATACTTCCTTGTCTACTTGACTTTCTAACCTGTTTCTGAGAACTTCCGCATAGATCTTATAGCCCAGCGACATCAGAGTTATTTCTCTATAATCCCTAACCTTTGTACCCTCTATTTTTTTGAGTAACGGAATCAATGGTCCCGTCCTTCATTCTTCAGGCCACATTTCTCCTCTCCAAACTTTGTTACGGATTCTCCACATCTCTTCTCTCACGCTTCCCCTACCCTCCATTCTACAGAGTTTCATTCCCTACGCCATCCTCTCCTGTCGCCTTTTTTCTTTTTAGTGTTCTATTGCCTGGTTTACTTCCTTCCTGCTTATGTCATTTGTATTTCCCTCTCTTTTTTCTATTACCTTCTTTTCTCTTTCTTCAACTTTTCTTTCTCCCCCTCTCGACAGTGCTTTTAAGTACTCTGTCCATTCATCCATCTTTATATCCTCATTCACTCCCTTCTTTCTTCCTCTTCCCCTATTTAAAACCTCCCTTACCTTTCCTTCCATTACTCCTTGCTCTACCTCCTCCATATATCTTACCTTCTCCTTCTGCCTTTTCTTGTTCAACATTCCCTCATATTCTCGTTTTCTCTTATTATAACCCTTTTTGCTGATCTCCCCTCTTCTCCACTCTCTTACACTCTCCTTCCTTTTATCTTTAC
>WSXT02169793.1:5060-23124 GCA_011762715.2 Neuroterus valhalla | reverse complement strand
TTGAAACAATTTAATTTGTATTCAATTATACCTGACCCTAAAGCCAACAACGAACAACAATTTCTTTACGAATTTTAATCTATTAAACCAAAAGTTCCATACCTTCATTATTTTAAACTGTTCATATTCCGAAAAATGGATTTTCAATTGGTTCTCTTGATAATCAAAAAATATTTGATGAAACAGCAACTGATTTGGAAAATTCAAATTTTCTGCATTCAAAATTTAACGATTATCGAGTTAAGATCTCCGATATTGCAGTAAACATTATATATTTATAGATATTTATTTTATTAGTCTGGAGACTCTTAAATATTTTACTGCGAATCCACAAAAATAGATGAATTTTCATTTTCAAACTGCAAAATTGTAGGAATGTGAGATTTAATCTCCAAATTGGGATATTTTTTAATTTTAATTTTGAAACAAAAATTTTGTAGGCAAAATAATATAAATTCATGGTTTTCATTCTACAAATCAACATTAGAAATCCTCTTAATGAGAATGTTCATGATTGAAATAGTTTTTATTGTGAATCTCTAAAATTTCAATACAAAGAGAGACCTTCAAAAAACAGCATTCAACAAAGTTCGATCATACGAAACCAATGAATCTCAAATTGAATGTTGCTAAATTCGAAACGACATCTTTCTACACTGTTCACATCCCGAATTTATAAATTTCGAAAACTAAGTAATAATGAAAAGCATATTTATAAAGTAAAATAAATAATAGTTTTTCCTCACCAAAGTACGAATATCCTGAAAAATTCTATCCAAATTACTCAATTTGAAATTATATTCAAAAACAATAAATCTTCCATCGTGAATCCTGAATGTTCAAGACTCTGGAATTTCATATCTTGAGAAATGAACTACCAGGAAAAACTTTTATTCTCCTACATCTGAAATTCTTTTATTATAGAAGATTGAGAATTTACAATCCGGAGATTTGAGTCTTCGGAATAAGAGGAATTCAAGGATTTCTATCCATTCACCATGAGCATCCGAAAGTTTCCAATTGTGAATCTTCAAATTAGAGCTTTCATAGTGAAAATCGGAAAGAATACATTTTTGCATGAAAAAATCCGAACATTATAATATAACATATAGTACTGTTCAGGGGAAAAATCTTATGAAAACTGATGTATCTGCACTCATCCCGGGAATTTTCCGACCTCGGGGGTTGCAGGCAAACAATTGAGCGCCATCGGACCCCAGTTTAAACTAAAATCAGAGCAATGACCAAGCAGACTTATTTCAACATTCAGGAGCGTAGATATATAGTCTCTAAACCCGGAAGCTCAGTGCGTGAAGGGTCGTAAAGCAAACAACTTGAATTATACGCAGTACGACACTGACTATTCGAGCGATGGCCTTAAGTGTGGGCCATTAAGAGACGCGCAAAGAGAAGGACAAAAGTAGTCGAGCATGAATAATTATGGAGCCAGTAAATGAAAAAGCGGAAAATAATCGTGAGATGAGTGTATATCCAAATGTGTTACAATGTGTATTTAAAGTTCTCGATAAAATGAGAGGTTTCGCGCTCGAGTAACATTCTCGCTACTCTCGAGTTAGGTCGGGCTCTGAACCCTTTATTCTATCGGGACCTTCAATTCGAGTATATGTTATAATACTCAAAATTCGAACTGTATTTTCATTTGCTCTTCGGGCAATCAAAAGAATAAACATAATAATATTCAAGATATTCGAAATGAATTTTTCGATATGAAAACACAATCTTGGCGAATATTTTTCCTCCTATACTTTACTTCATGGAAGCACGCCAATAGTCATAAATATGTTTCATGCACACGAAGAATATTTCCGTGAACTCTCTATTCTCGTTCTGCTTATTACAGTTCCACCGTCAATCATTGCCAAAGAAACGAGTACAGATATGGTTGTACGCGAAGCTTCGAATGTAACATTAACCTGCAAGGCAACTGGATATCCAGAGCCCTATGTTATGTGGCGGCGTGAGGATGGAGAAAATATAAATTATAACGGAGACAGCGGTGAGTAATAATATAATTCTTCACGTTTACACATTTCATGAAAACTCAGGGAATGTGGGTCATAAACGTCCAGAGCGATACTCGATCCAATATTTGCCAACTAATTATGAAAGCAAACTCTACATTGAAATTAGGCTCCGATAAGTTCATTAATTAATTGTAGATTCCTACCAGGTTATTTCGAGCATCAGATTGTTATACACAGCTCGCATAGAGCGAGAAATTTTATTATCAATATATGAACCCTCTTGCAGACGACATTTATTCATTTTTAGGCAATTGTTAAGGGGGTTTTGTATAATATCTATGTCAGGCTAAAGTCGTCTTCATGCCGACAGAGGGGGGCTAGTAGTGGAAGGACCCGTGCAGCTAGGCCTAAGAGACACGAAAACAACGAAACTTGAACGCGCGCACTCCCCTCTACTTGGTCCGTCCCACACCGCTCAGCTTCTTGCGACACACGTGAGGCACCGGGGATATAAAAAGGCGTGTTTCGCGACGAAACGTCCAGAATGAACAGAGATGGCATTCCGCTCTTATCTAAGAAGGCTAACAGCTGGTTACCCGCTATTAGTCTTGACCACCTACTAAATAAAGCTTTTCGCATTTGAAAAAATGTTGAACACTATTTCGTTCAGAAATCCTTACTCTTCCTTCATTCAAGGGGACGACTGGTATACCAGTCAACCTGTTCCGCCGATACGAGAGGCAATCCTATCGTACTCGGCTGGATCCTAACCTTCTCCCCAATCCTATGGTCCCATCATAGTATGTCGTAATTACACACCACTTTACCTCACACAAGTCACTGTATCAAACTCTGTATGACCCAAAGCGCCTCACGTTCAAATTCTACGCTACAACCTCTTGCGCTGCATTCCCCAGATTCTCTCCATCACCCAATAAAAATGACGAGATCAAAGAAAAAGTGGAATAGTTTATATTCTAAACAAGAAGCGGTTCTCATTTTGATTCCAAAACTTCTGAATTTTCATAAGGAAGACTGATTTCCAACAGATTAATTTACCCATCACCATGCCAAAATTAATTTCAAACAATTATTCGCATTTTTGAATCTTTAACCAATTAGAATAATTTTAACTAAAAGAGATAATTTTCCAAACAGAAAAATAAGAGTATACTTTTCAATGTGAAAAAATTAAATTTAGAGGAGAAAAAGTCTAATTTTCTTATTGAGCTCTACAAACTTAGTTTGCATTCAGAAAATAATACGAAAGAAAGTAAAAGTGGATAAGAAAAATTGAACAGATGAACTTCAAACTTGAAAAGGTGGATTTTTAAAAACAACAATGGAAAAGTGTAATAGAAGAGTTCAACGTTGAAGCAGTTAGTTATATTGTTAGCTTAAACCACGTTTTTTCAATCGAGGATATTAATTTTATACCCAAATAGGAAATCCATTCATTCATAATTTTTCTACAAAAAAATAAATTCTCAACATACGTTCAATGGTTGATATTCCATCCAAAGCATTTTTCAATTCCAACTCAAGCTTAGTTGATTTCAACCATAAATAATCATAAATAAAAAAATAAAAAAAACATTTTCATTCTGAACCAAGAATAAAATATCATCAATCAAAAACATTAGGCTTGAACTAAAAGAGAAGTAGTTTTCCTAAAAAGTATATGATTCTGCCGAAAATTAAACAAATTTTCAACAAAAAACTTCATTTTTAAGGAAACAGATTAATCTCTGATCAAAAAGGCGGATTTCAAACCAAATAGTTGAGTCCTCTGCCATAAAAATTGACTTGCAACCACACAGTTGGACCTTTTCCGCTCGGCTGGGATCTAAACTCAGGACCTCTCGTTATCCCGACGAGTGCTCTCCCAACTGAGCTACGGAACGTTTCAGCAAATTTTTTCTCACAGAAAGTATACGCTTCCGAGCTTTTTAAATATATAGACAATTATAGAATTTCGTGCTGGAAATTGAACATTCTAAGAAGAAAAATTCTGTTTCTCTCCATCATTGTTACAAAGAAAGCTCAAAATTATAAACGTATTTTATGGACGGCTTTTGAGGAGATAATGAATAAACTAATTTTTTGCATCCAGAACCATATTGTTCCTTGATGCAAGAAATGAAATGCTCACGAAGCGAGTGATTTGTGATGCTAGAGAATAATATTGCATTCTATTATAAACTGGCCACTTCACATTTCTCGAATGTCTTAATATTTGTATAGCTAGAAGAGGATACTTTCTGTGAGGAGAGGACCGACGGACCACATCGTAGCTCAGTTGGGAGAGCACTCGTCTGGATACCAAGGCGTCAGGGGTTCGAATCCCAGCGGAGCGGGGAACTGTGTTCTTTTTTTACGAAAAGTTATATTAAATTCTTGAATGATTCATCTTGTCCTAGTAACGTAAAAATATGTTTAGAAAATTTGATTAGTCAAATCGGTCGATACAGTAGATTTCTCGGTTTGCTTATGATAAAAAGTCTTCTGTTATAGCTATGCAGGATACCACGAGAATTCGTGAATATCATTCCAAGTTAATTAAAGAAGATGAGAAATATTTAATTTCATTAACATTTCAGAACGATTGAATTTCTCTCCACTGGAAAATATTAGTTTTAATCGCCTCCAACTAGATTAGAGTTAACATTAGGGTCATTCCAATGAATTACCAGTGCAGTGAAGAATGGAATGAGTTTCATTCGATATGTGGTTTCCTCCCCCACTAAATAATCTACTCTATGGATTGTTAAAAACTAAAAATATCCGGATACCACAATTTGAAAAAAATGCTCATATTCGTCAGAAAATGTACCTAAATCCTCAGTATGCGTCTGCATGGCAGTAAATGCATGAATCAGAAATCATGCCGGAACCGTCCAGTGTAATATGTTACTTTTACGATCAATTATTCCCAAACTCTCGTCCTACATCGAATTTCTGTCGGCCGATTAACGCGACGCGCTAACGCAATTATTCAGCCGCGAACGGCATTTCACATTCACGAAGACTCGTTCACAATGCATGGACTCGGCACAAAAGTGAGTACTGGATTGCATCAGTTCATTCAAACCTACAATTCACGTAAATTCATTTTAAAGCCTCAATTTAACCTATTTTTTCATGAAGAAATTACAGTTTTGGTCAATGTTGTATATAGTTCTTTTTATTTTTGATGTGTCCGCTAAGGGTTCGAATTGCTTCCATTCCTCTACATCTAGTTGTACAAAAATTCTGGAAGAAAAAGCTTTTCATTCCCTCTTTCCTACACTCTCCGATTCTTATTATTCCTCCCCTCTAGCTTCTTTCACTCCTCTCATTGATTTTCCTTTAATCACTTTTCCCCTAAAATTTTATCAATATTCTCTTGTCGTCCTTTCCTCTCATCTCACCTTCTATAACAACAATTCCACACATGCATTAATGTCTCCTTTACCCTTTTACATACTCTACATTTTTTAATTTTATTTTCTTCCGATACATTGCTTTCCTTACTTCATTTCCTAGTATCCATCCATCTCTTGTTGTGCATTCCTTTTTTTAATCCTCTTTTCAGATATTTAGTCAATCCTTTTTTTTCATAACCTTATACGATTTATTATATCTTGATTCTCACATCCTTACTCACTTTCCTCCCTTTTCGTTTCCTAGTTTATCTTAAAATTTCACGCTCTCCTTCTTCAAACCACTCTAAACATATCCGTTCGAGTCTCTTCCCTCCTTTAATAATCCGACTTTCTCCATTTTACCCCAAATGTCGATCTAATATATCTATCTCGCATCTTCTCCATTTCTTAGTTCCTCCTTATATCCTCGCGCATCTGTCCTATAGCCTTATATTGTCCATTCTTATGCCTGAAACCACCTCATTTGCCCACTCATTTTATGATTCTTCCCCTTTCTTGGCTTTCATCTTCCTTTTTCTCCTGGACGATAAATCCATCATACCTCAATTCAGTTACCTCTACATATTCTCCACCTCTACACCTTGCTGCCCATTATTTGTACCTTCATCATCTTCTCCAAACTCGAAATTCCCATAATAAATAGGAGTAGGCTAAGCTGGAATCTCTGTCTTACACCTCTACCTCACTAAAAACTATATCCCATTTTTTCACCAACCCTTGCCTTCCTTTTCATCTCTCTCAAGATGTCAGCTCCTCTATTCCTCAAACTTTCTCTTTTCCTCTCCTTCTCAATACCTCCAACTATCTCCTTCTTATCCTACGAATCAAACGCTGCTTTAAAATTCACAATCATTGCTGTCAATCCCCCTTCCTCCCTTTTCTCTAACCTCTCTGAAAATGTTGAACCATATATCACATATATGTTGACATCAACGCTATCTCCCGATAATCCTCTTTCCCAAATTTCCACCAGCATTTTTCCCCTCATACCCTATTCTACGTTATCTACACTTACTCTTTTAATTCCCTACCTCCATATTTTAACATTCATCCGGTATTTTATCTATACCTTCTGCTTCATCCTCTTCTACGGACCCTAACGCCGTCCCTATCTATTCTCTTGTTATATCCACTTCCCCGCTATTCTCCCTTCCCTCTTTGACTCCTCTCGTTATTTTATTTTCCACAACCCCTAACAATTTCATGGAAAATTCTTCTTATTCTATAATTTCCATCTCTTGGATGATTCTTTTCCTTTCTTTCTCTCTCTTTAATTTTTATTTTTCATACTTCTACTGTGTTAACCCTTCCTGACTCTTCTTTAACTTTCCTATTTTATTATCTTTCTTCCTATCACCTTTACGCATGGGGCATACTCGTATTCTTCTGTACTCTTCTGCACTTCTGTTCCTTTCTCAATTTTCTTAATCACTATCTAGGTCCCTTCTTTTATCTCTATATTCCTCATCCTAGCTGCTTTTTCCTACCTTCTTTGACTCTTTTTGAACAGTAACCTGGTATATTCATTCCACTTTTCTCTTCACTATTTATATCTCTTCATTGATATTTCCTTCCCCTATTATTACCATCTTCATCTTTTCTCTAAATTCTTGAATCCCTTTTGCCATTTACCTACCTTTTCCCACTCTTTTTTCTTTCTTAATTTCCTTTGCTATTTCTGGTTTGTCGGTTTTTTCCGCTTTCCACCGTCACTATGAATGCAAGATGTCCCGAACCTACGCATTCTCCTTATTCTAGCCTCCTAATGTTCTCCCTCTCCTGATCATCCACGATGAAGGAGTATATTTCTGTTCCCGTCTTTCCTCTCTGCCTTTCCTTCTCTGCTACTGTATTAAATTCACACCTTCTTCTTTTCCTTTGAATAACTCTATTACTCCCTCGCTGCTATCTTCCACCCCTCCTCTACTATCATTATCTCTTCCGCTATTAATTCTTCCTCCTATTCCTTTGAACCAATCTGCAACGTTTGATCTTTCCTTATCCACATCCTAATTCCTCTCACTGATCAATCCTTTTTTATTTGATTCTCTCATCTTGTACTTTTCACCTGTATTCCTTCAGTAGTCTGAAATCTAGTAACATATCATCTGTGCCTACCTCATTTGATAATTTATCACCATTGTTTTATATTCCTCCTTTTTTTCTATCTTCCTTCCTTTCTTAGTACTTCCCCTGACTTCTCAAAATTTACTAGGTCTCCTTTCCATCTGTCCTAATCCCACTATATACATTCTATTTGTGATTTTCTATACTCAAACTATCCATTTCTTCCTTCCGTCTTTTTCTTCTATACTCTTTTCTCAATCATGAATTCTATCTGTATTTCTTCGGTAGTCTTTCCGACACTCTTCTCCACCTTCCCCCCATCAAGCTATGTCTCCATTATCACTGCAACTTTTGATCGCTCTAACTTTTTCATACATGCCCTATTTTTTTCTAATCCAGCTTCAATCTAGTAATATATCCTCCACGCCTACCTTATCCTATCTTCCGTTCCTCCCTTAATCCTTCTCCTGACTTCTCACAATATACCAAGTCTCCTCTCCATCTATCCTAATCCCACCATATAGCTGCTATCTGTGATTTTCTATACTCAAACCATCCATTTCTTCCTTTCGTCTTTTTCTTTTATACTATTTTCACAATCATAAATTTCAGCTGTATTTCTTCGGTAGTCTTTCGCTTACTCTTCTTCACCTTCCTCCAGTTGAGCCATGTCTCCATTATTACTGCGACTTTCGATCGCATCCACTTTTCCATACACTCCCTATTCTCTTTTTCGCATCCAGCTACATTCTAGTATCGCATCCTCTATCCGCTTCTTATTGAATACTCTCTCACCTTTATTGTCCCTTATTTTTCATTTTCCTGTCAAGCGTTCCTTTTTGACCCCTTTTCCTGACCTCTCACTATTATATAAGTCTCCTCTTTTTTCCCCCCATCCTTATTTATTACTTTATCACCTATATTTGCTCTTGTATCTGCTCCTCCTGTCTTCCATTCATTTGTAACCTTTCGCCCTGGCTCTCACAATTAAACAAGTCTTTCCATTCTTTATCCCAATCCAATCTATCCTTCTAGCCTTCTACCTGTAATTTCCTAAACTTGAACCATCCACTTTTTCTTTTCTTTTTCTCTCTCTTACTATTTTCTTAATTATTAATTTCATCTGTATTTTTTCGGTAGTCTTTCCCTCACGCTCTCCTATTTTCTTCCTATTGAGCCATGTCTCTATTATTACTGCAACTTTCAATCGTCTCAACTTTTCCATAAACTTTCTGTCTCATTTAATACTCTATGACCTTTCCTTTCTCTCATTCTCCATTTCCCTGTCATCCGCAACTTTCTGACCCCATCCCTTAACCTCTCACAAATAAATATGTCTCCTTTTTGTTCCTCCCAATCCCACCATATGCCTTCTTTCATCTATTTTTTCATTTCCTCGTTCTTTTCCATACAATCTTCTAAAATTTGAATTGCATCTGTATTTCTTCGATAGCCTTTCCCTCACTCTTTTCCACCTTCCCCCCATCAAGGCAAGTCTCCACTATCATTGCAACTTCCGATCGCCTCAATTTTTTTTAGTAACTCGGTATCTTTAAAATTCTAATCCAGCTATATTTTAGAATCATGTGCTATTTTCCTTCCTCATTTTTCATTTTCCGGTCTTTCGTTCCTTTCTAACTCCATCCCCTAACCTCTAAAAATTAAATATGGTCCCTTTTCGTTCCTCTCAATCCCACTATATGTCTTTTTTCATCTATTTTTTCCTTTCCCTGTTTCCTTCCATGGTGTCTTCTAAATTTTGAATTCCATCTGTATTTCTTCGATAGCCTTTCCCCAACTCCTTTCAACCTTCCTCACATCAAGCCATGTCTCCACTATCAATGCAATTTTTGATCGCCTCAATTCTTTCATAAACTCCGTATCTTTTTTTTCTAATCCAGCTATATTTTAGAATCATGTGCTATTTTCCTTCCTCATTTTTCATTTTCCGGTCTTTCGTTCCTTTCTAACTCCATCCCCTAACCTCTAAAAATTAAATATGGTCCCTTTTCGTTCCTCTCAATCCCACTATATGTCTTTTTTCATCTATTTTTTCCTTTCCCTGTTTCCTTCCATGGTGTCTTCTAAATTTTGAATTCCATCTGTATTTCTTCGATAGCCTTTCCCCAACTCCTTTCAACCTTCTTCACATCAAGCCATGTCTCCACTATCAATGCAATTTTTGATCGCCTCAATTTTTTCATAAACTCCGTATCTTTTTTTTCTAATCCAGCTATATTTTAGAATCATGTGCTATTTTCCTTCCTCACTTTTCATTTTCCGGTCTTTCGTTCCTTTCTAAACTCATCCCCTAACCTCTCACAATCAAATGTGTCTCCTCTTTGTTCCTCCCAATCCCACCATATGCCTCCTTTTATCCATTTCTTCCTTTCCTTGTTTTCGTTCATTTTATCTTCTGAATTTTGAATTTCATTTCTATTTCTTCCATAGTCTTCTCCTCGCTCTTTCCCACCTTCCTCCCATCAAGCCATGTGTCTACTATCACTGCAGCTTTCGATCGCCTCAATTTTTCATAAACACCCTATCCTTTTTTCTAATCCAGCTACATTCTAGTCATGCATCCTCTATCTTCTCCTTATCCAATACTTTATTACCTTTGTTTTCCCTCATTTATTAATTTTTTGTCTTCCTTTGCTCTCTTAACCCTTCTCCTGACTTCTCAAATTTAATGAGTCTCCTCTTCCTTCGTCCTGATTCCATTATATGCCTTCTTTCTGTAATTTTCTATACTCAAACCATCTATTTTTTCCTTCCCTTTTTTCCATATACTTTCTTCTCAATTCTCAGCTATCTGTATTTCTTTATTGAGTTTCAAACCGAAAAGATTTTTTGGCCTTAAAAAAACAAAATTAAATCGAGCAGTTGAATTTTCATGCAGAAGTGATAAATTTTTCGAGGAATGTTCAATATTTTCTACAATAATTCCTACAATAACTTTCCTATTCGGAATTTTTATTTCCGATTTTCCCCGATTTTCAAGTGTCGGGAATTCGAGGAGAAAAAATGTTCCTTGAATGTATTGAGATTACATAATTGGCCATAAAAATGCAATATTTCAGTATAAAATCCATAATTAAAATGTTCAAACAAGTCTCGGTAAAAATCACATCGAGAGCAATCCTCCACAGGCACTGGAAAGCGTGCAAAAAATGCTGGTTTGGAATAAACGAGAATAATATTCAAAACGTTTTTTTCCATTCCTTGCTAAATAATGTGAACCTTTGTGAGTGGAAATTTTTTTTAACAGACTTATCGCCTTTTGTGTTAATGACACAAGAGAGTAATTACTGAATGTTTTTTGAAGAGTAGAAGAACATAAAAATGGGTTATATCCTCCTGAGAGTTATAATATAAAGTATTCCAATTTCATATAAAAGCATCAAATGAGTAATATTCCTTGATACAGGGTAGACGTTATTTGTAAATTACATTATGACGTTAACTGTTCCATAAAAACTTTATGGCCCATTTTTCGGAATATAGTTTTATGCCGCTGTTTAGGAGTTTTAAATAATTAGTGTTAATCAGAAAGGGGATGAAAACGTTAAAAACTTGAAAAAATTTGGGATTCTCAATTTCTTTTTTTACGAATTTGGAAAAATGCTTTTTCAAAGAACTTTAATAAAGTTAGAGCTCTGGAGGTATATTTGTCAATGCCCCCTTTATGTATATCAGCGTACCTAGTTCAAATCCGGGCTTAGGTAAATTTTTTCCTCGTTCTTAGACACATAATTTTTCCAAATATTTCTCAATTTTTGAATTCTCAGAATAATCGATTCGAGGATTGCGGAAATTATTGTAGAAATGATATTGCAAGAAAATAGTTTAGATGGAAGTGTAACATATTTAATAAATTGAAATTAAAATATGCGAATGAAGAAGATTATGAATTTTCTGTTGAATTATTTATTTATATTTAATTATTTCCTGATCACACAATGTCGTTAACTCCCATACAGAAACTTCATGGCCCATAGTCATAAAGATCAAAAGATATTCAATAATTTTGGAGAATCAAAACCATACAAGCAATGAGAACGTTTGGTTTGGTGGAAAACGAAAAAGAAAATCTGCAAATCTGCAAATCTATAATCATTTGGAACTGCGTTGTTCACAGCACACATATACGTGTATTACACAGCCACATTTCTCAATTTCTTCAATTACGGAAATAATGTCGTCGATCGCCATAACTGTTCGTTTTTGGGTATCAGAATGACCAAGTACTCTTCCGGTACTACCGCGTTGCACGGAAACCCAGCAGTTCATGCCTTTGAGGAATATTATTCTTTCGCTAAGATCGAATTTTCGTATGATATCATTCAACGAATCCCTTTGCTTTTCTTAAAATTTCAAATATATATAACATGAATATAACACCAACGAATTTTTCAAGAATTGAAATTTGTCGACGAATTGGGAATCATGATTTTTCAAGAATGATAATAATGCTACAGCCTCGGTGCCGTAATCGGTTAACGCTATACTCATGTGTGGTGGGGTACCTGGTTCGAATCCAGGCTGAGGTCGATTTTTTTTGTACTGCGAGGAATCATTCCTCGACATGATCACAAATTATTCAATATTTGAACCTAATAATTTATTATTACTGTACACAAGTATGAAAAACAATATTTCCTGAAAATTGAACTTCACTTCAGTTTCGAAAAAAACAGATTCTTTCAGGAGAGAATGCATAGCGAGTTCAGAATTTTCTCATTGTCAATCAAATTGGATAAATTTTCAATATTAGTGTGGAATCTCTAACAAAGAAAGAATTTTGAGTCGAGAGAGAAAACCTATTCCGATGAAATTGGTCACTTTTCAGCACGATTGTTGAATCTCTGGGCCAAAAATATGAATTTTCGAAAAAAATATTATTTTTCAACCAAACAGTTGGATTTGAAACCAAAAAGATGAATTTTTATTTCAGGAGAATCTTTACTATCTACCTAAAAACTAGAATTTTCGACAAAACAGTTCAAACCTTTAACGAATATTTGAATTTCCAGACAAAAATATTAGTTTTAGACTGAACTGGAATAGTAAATCTGTCAACCGAAATAGATTTTATTGAAAGAATAAATAGTGGACTTTTACCAAAACGATGAGCTCTTGGAGGAAAATTTTATGAAATTTAATTTAATTTAAATTTAATTTAAATGAAGGAGAGTTGAAATTTTACAAAAAATACAAATTCTTGACAGCATTGTTCAATGCTGTATCAGATGCACATTATTAAAAAAAAAACAGAAAGTTATATCTATCTGAAAAACATTCATGTTCAAATTAAACAAAGTTATTTGTGAACGAGAAGAGAAATAATTTCTAAAGAGATAGTGAAATTTCTAACCCATGAAGTTGATCTTCATCTGATGAAAAATTTTGTTTCCAACAATTCAATTCATTCTTCAGGAAGGTAGGTGAATTTCGTAAAAGAAAATATAAAATCCTAACATTACCTGCAATAGTTATTATCTTAACTAACTCATATTTTATTACATTAAGAAGAACAGCAAACGGTAAAGTCATGCTCGAAAAACTAGTTTCCAAGCGATTACTGTAGTTAAGCGGTTTTGGGCGCGGTTGGTACTTGGATGGGGACTCTCCGGGGATACCGTGTGCTGTTGGCATGTTGGCAGGAGACTGGTGCCCTTTTGTGTATTCAGCAAAACCAAGTATCAATCTTCACGCCTTACACTAACCGTGTACATGATGATGGCTAATTGATAAAAAATGCGTTTTTAATAGTAAATCAATATTCAACGAAAGTTCCATAATCTACGTTTCTAGCCAAAGAGATTTTTTTTCTATCGAATTATATGCTCCTTAGGAAATTTGTTAAACTTTTGACTCAATAGTAGAATTTCGAACCAAAAAAACTGGACTTTCGAAGTGTAATATACCAGATAGTTATTACAAAAAAACATAGTTTCTTTTCCTATTCGAAAAAAAATGGATTCAATTATTCAATAATCGTACAATGCCGCCGAGCGATATATGAAGACGTTATGACTCGTTTTGTGAAAAAAGTCTCATGCCGCTGTTTATTATTCTTAACAATTCACCATACATAACATAGAGCATGAAAATGTTATAATTAGAAGAAAATCTGAATTCGACGAGTTATTCAGAGACTGTTATTCAGAAACGGAAAAAATTTGCCTCTTCCTGGGATTGAACCATGAACGGCACTGTCAGTGAGTAGAGCGTTGATCCATTTCGCCACCGTGACCTCAGCAGGTATATCTTGGTTCTTCACTGCAACTTTTCGTAGGAGATCAATTAATGTTCACAATATACGCGTGTTTTTGTTTTGAATTATGAATTTGATATATGATATACAATCGAAAAACAAAAGAATAAATATGATGCGAGCGAATTCCGAAAAATGAAATTTCACGATGAATTTCGAAAAATAACTTCTTGGAGAACAATGGTGATCCTAAGACCTCGGTGATGTAGTTGATGAACGCTGTGCTTATGTATTTGAGCGTTCAAAGTTCGAATCCAGAGTAAGGCAGATTTTTTTTTGCAATAGAACATTCGTTCAAGGAATCCTGTATTTCTGGATTCAATAAATTATCAATTTAAAGATTGCAGATTAGAATATGAAAATTATTTGAAAAAAGAAATTAGGATGGAAGTATTACATATCTCATACATTACGTGGAAGAAAATTATAATTATCAAAATTTGTCAAAAGTATTCCAAATTTCGAGAAGCTAGTATAATTACAAACCTAAAACGAAACGGTGCTCCACATAACTCTAAAGTTTACTTAACTACATACTACAGTTAACTAAACTTCAAGAAGTACGTACTTTACGACTTTGCATCCGTCAGTTATTACTCATTTGCCTATGAATAAAGTATTACGAGCTGCCTTCACTAATGCTTTCCGAAGGATAATATTCTCCATTTTGTAGTATTGTACAAGATGAATTTTCTCCTGAAATATTTCATAATTTGATTTCCTTTCCTAATAAACTTTTTTGATTAATGGTAATAACAATCTGCTGAATATAATGATTATCGTGGAAAGTGAAATACGAAGTTCTGTGAGAAAAGGACTCGCCCGGCAAACAAAAGGTCCTGGGTTCAAATCCCAGCGGCTGGAATATACACTGTCTCCTTCTTCTCTTTCGCTCAGTTCTCACTACGCAGTACGCACTACGTAGTACGCGAACTGCAGAAGTTCTTGTTAGGGGACACAAATAAACTCTAATACCTTTTTCGAGGCATTTTTTATCTCACCTTTCGTCTCGTGTATAATCGTAGTTCATTCTCTGACACTCTTATTTCTCTTTTTGTGTTGTAATTTCTAACCTGAAGAGATGAATTTTAGATTAAACATTTGCGTTTTTAACCAATTAGTTTAACCAAATATAAATTTCCTACATATACATGGATTTTTAACCAAACAGTTGAGTATTCAGAGAATCAACATAATTGTTTCAAACAAAAAGATGATATTTGAAGCAGTTTATGAATTGATTCTTGAGTGAAAATAAAACGAAATTTCTAACCAGGTCAATGTAACGAGGAATGACGAGTTTGAGTTCAAACAGCAAAGATCAATTTGTGAACATTGTTACATCCATGATCAAAAATTCTGTCAAAATGAACGTATTTGCGAAGAAATGATGAATTTTTCAGAAAAAAAAAGTAATTTTTAGTTTAAAACTAAGAAATATGAACAGAGAAGTTGTTTTTTCTACTAAGAAAGATAACTTCTCCACCATTGGAAATTAATTATCAATCCTGAAATAAAATAATAAAATTTACAATGAAATGAATTGATTTCCGGGAGAATGGTTGCATTTTTTCAAGAGCACCTGAGCTTCTGAACTATAGGATGGAGAATTTGCAACTGAAGGAAATTTTTTTTAATACGAGATAGAATAGAAAATTAATGTTTTAACAGAAGAAAAATTTTGAGCTTGTCGAATGGCATAAAAAAGATTTTTCAAATAAAAGCATCAAATTCTCAACGAAACGTATCAATATTCAGCAAAGTAGATAATTTTCAACTAGAAGAGATAAATTTTCCGAAAAATGGTGAAATTTCTAACGAGAAGTATGAATGTCAGCAAAGGGCATGATTTTTCAATAAAAATGTTACATTTTCAACTACAGAGAGTAGTTGGAACGAAGTTCCTTATCGCACGTTACACTGCACACGCTTGGCGGATGGAGGCTCGACGAAAAAAAAATGTAACAGAGATCTGACCTCGTGATTTCGCTATAGTACGTTACAGTCATGCAGGATTATATCAAATACAATCACAAGCATGCGTGTACTACCTAATTTACAAGAAACAAATTGTCACTGCGATTGCTTGTATTGATTAGGGTAATAATTTGTTTATATTCTTTATAATAAATGGTAACATGTTTTTTACACAGTTCTTGAAAAAATGCATTGCCGTCTGCATTGTTTTCTCGAAAAAAATCTATCAATTCTTAAACTGTAGTATTATTCGTTATATTCTTCGAATTTTATTTTCATCGCATCATTTTAATCGAATTATATAAAATGCATAGCGAAAGGAAATTCGTTCCAACCGGGTGTCACAACGACTCCTTATGTATTTTCTTCTACTAAGAAGATTATTGTTCGAACAAGATATACGGATTTCAATAAAAAATATGAGAGCTTGACAAGAAAACTGAATGTTCATTAAAATGTTTATTTGAAGAAAACAGTTGAATTTCCTATCTGGGTGTTTCTAAAAAAAAATTCATTTAATTGTTGAATTTTCAAATCAAGGAAGAGAATTTCATGCAGAACAGTTAAATATTAAATTACAAAACTATGTAATCAAATTTAAGATATAAAACCTTCTATCTAAACGAAGAAGGATGAATATTTAACAAAATAATTAACTTTCTGCACAAATAGATGAAAGTATTGGATAATAATTTTAAAAAAGGATTTCATGTCTGTCATAAACAATAAATAAGAAAAAAGTTTTTTTTTCAATCAAATATCCAATTTTTTATTTATATAAAATGAATTTTCATTTAAATACTATGTAGTTGAATCTTCAATAAAAAAAGGAACTTTAGGCCACAAGTTGAACAAATATTCAAGACATTAGTCTCATTTTCAACGGTAAAGATACATGTCGTACTAAAATAATATATTTTTCAATGAAATTCGAATTTCAATCAAGCAATCCCAGTTTCCACTAAAAAAGTTTATTTTATCAAATCAGTTGCATTTTTAGAAAAAAAAATTAGGATTTCAGATCTAATAATATAATTTTCTGCCACATGTGATAAGATTTCAACAAAGAATCAAATGGTGGACTGTTTAGCAACAAAAAAAAGCTTTGCTGCAAAAATACCGAGCAAGGAAATGTTAGGAAAAGGTGCATTGACTCGAGGGAAAAATCTCTTCGTGAGGGCAGTGATTAACCGCAGGGAAAAGTCTTCTTCCGTCCCGTGTAACATACAGTATTTTTTTCCACCCTCGACTATGCCCAGCTTACGGGCAACAAACTTTTGGCTTCCAATTTATCATAAAACGGATGAAATTGTGAGGAAGACTTCAAGTAGAGTAAATTTCATTTTTAATTTCATCCCGCGAATTTTACTTTTGCCTTGTTAGTTTTACTTTCGCTCAGCAAATTTCACTTCGGCTCCACTAATTTTATTTTCATTCCGAAATCTTCACTTTTGTCCTGCATATGCTATTAACCTCTAGGCCCTCAGTTCATGATGAAACAGGAAAGTATTGTAATGAAACAAATAGTATTATGAGGAAAGTTGTAATAAAAAAAATTTCAATAGAATTTTTTCTCCGCAAATTTTACTTCTGCCCGCTAATTTTACTTACGCTCTGGTATTTTTACTTTCTCCCTGCTAATTTTATTTTCGCTCCGAGAATTTCACTTTTGTCCTGCACATGCTATCCACGGGAAACATGTGCTACCTTCACACCTATTTTATGGGTAAAAGTTGATAACTTAGGTCGAGTGTGGAATAAGCGTACTTTCGTTCCATTGATGCATATCATATTGTATTCCACTCTCGACCTCAGCCACCTTTCGTTTACCTCTAGGCCCTAAGTTCATAATAAAAGCAACAGTATTATTGAAGAAACTGTAAAAAAAAAAATTTTAATAGAATTTTTCGGCGCAAAATTTCACTCTTACCCGCTGATACCTCTAGGTCCTCAGTTCATAATGAAACGAACAGTTTTATAAAAGAAATTGTAAAAAAAAAATTTCAAAAGAATTTTTACGCCGGAAATTTTACTCTTACCCGCTGATTTTACTTACGCTCCGATACTTTTACTTTCGCAATGCTTATTTAACTTTCGCTCCGGAAATTTTATTTTCGCTCCAAAAATTTCATTTATGTGCTGCATATGCTATTTACGGGAAATATATGCTACTTTCACGCATATTTTATGGGTAAAAGTTGATCGCTCAGGTCGAGTGTGGAATAAGCGTACTTTCGTTCCATCGATACATATCGCATTGTTTTCCACTCTCGACCTCAGCCACCTTTTTATTACTTCTAGGCCCTCATTTCATATTAAAACGAATAGTATTA
>WSXT02169783.1:0-23124 GCA_011762715.2 Neuroterus valhalla | reverse complement strand
CTAGGTCACCAGTGTTTCATTCTAATGTAAGTTCGCTGAATTCAAGCACGGTAACAGCAATTTTTATGAATTAGCTTCAGTTTTAGAAATATTTAATTCTTAAAATTCTAGGGACTTAGACACTGAAGCATTGGGGGGGAAATATCCCTAAATGTTTCATAAATCGATTGATTTAGAGTGTTTCTTCATAATTTTTGGCGGAAAAAAGGACAATTTGAATGATTTGTCAGATTCTTTGTATGAAAATTTTTTATTTGATTTATATATTTCTCATACAAAAAAATGTTTAATATTTATTCCACATCCAAATGATTATGAAGGAATTTGTATATTGAAGGCCTCAGAACCTGAAACTCAAAAAATTCAATATCCGAGGAACCAAAGCTTATTCGGAAAAGTGACTAGCACCATTGATTTTGACGTACTTAAACTAGCTTAAAAAACAGGGTCCTCAGTTTGACGGTTTCTCCAACTAGCAGAGAGTTTTTAAAAATTTCAGCTATTTAAATTTTATAGAATCTCGGGAAAATTTATAAACATAAAAATTTTAAGAAACTGTAAAAAAGGACGGAAGAGAATAAAAAGTTATTATCTAATCCATTTGATTTGAAGATGCCTAGAACAGTTGCCTTGTTTCACTCTCTTTCATTAATAAATACTATAATATTGGAAAATGTCTTTAAACAATGATATAATTACATTTTTTCATATTTTTGACCCCATACAAATTTGGAAAGGATAAAAAAATTGATAAGGCATACTCGACCGCCATATTGGATCCGCCATTTTGTTATAAGATATTTTGAATTCAGATTCGTAATAAGCGACCCTGAGAACCCCCTTATACCATTTTGGGATTAAATCAAAAATTTATTTAGCATACTTGACCGCCATTTCGGATCCGCCATTCTTCTATCAGAAATTTTGACTTCAGCTTCGTAATCAGCGACCCCAAAAATCCCCTTATACCAATTTGTGATTGAATCAGAAAATTTATTTAGCATACTTGGACGCCATTTTGTATTTGGGGATTCCGACTTTGGATTCGTAATAAGCGACCCCGAACACCCCCTTATACCAATTTGGAAAAAGAAAGAAAATTGATTCAGCATACTCGTCCACTATATTGGATCCGCCATTTTGTTTTTGAAATTTTGACACTGGATTCGTAATCAGCGACCCCGAAGATCCCCGAGTCAGAGAAATTGGCCTATTTTCTAAACATTTTCTACTTTTGGCCAGCTTTTCGGGATTCTGGCCCACTGTGCGGCGTGGTTAATTTTTAACAGAAATTATCAGTTCTCTTATATGAAGGATACATTTTTTCCAAAGTAGTAAGACTTAATATCAAGTTGTTAATTCGTTAACCACTGAGAGGGAAGTTTTCACGAAAAAATGTAGTTTTTGATATTCAAAAGACAAACAAGATTTCAATTACAAATAGAGACAGCTGAAGCGTAAGACGAATTTTGCGAACAAATTAGAGGATTTCCAAACAAAACTGTTTTATTCTCAACTAAATTAAATGATTCTCATCGGAACATACAATTTCCCGAATTAAAAGATAAATTTCCAACTGATATCATGATTTAAAAAAATCAATTCGCAACAAAGAATGCAACATTCGACAAAACAGTTTGATTTTCGAAGAAAATTTGATTTTTCAACAAAGGAGATTGATTTGTCACCAAAAACGACGAATTAACGGCCAAAATATATCATCGTTTATTCTTCGTTTCATTTAGAAAACTATAAATTCGGAAAAAGGTCTCATGAAGGTTTAAAAAACTATAAGAATTCGCATATTTTCATACGAAATTTTTCCTCCAAATAGAGGAAGATTCGTACTTCTAACAATCATAAATAGTGAAAAATTATTTCATTGAATGTTCAAGGAATTTTCGATTTTAATGTATTGAAGCTATACAATTCGGAAATCCTCTACAAATGTGCATTGGGAATTGAGATTTCAGAAAGAAAGCATCTGATGCGGCACGCATAATATAGGTACATAAACTGGAAGAAATAAAAATACCATTGATTTTTTGGTGAAAAAATATATAACACTCAATTTCATCTTCAAGCTTCGTTTCATTGTACAGAAATTTGTAATCTTTACAATCCAGAATATTTAGTGTTTTTACTACTAATAATTGATTTATAGCACTTGGAATTTTATAGCATAATGATAAACCAATTCCATGGTTTGAAGGAGAAAATTCTATTCCGTTCTTCTTAAGTTATCGACATTGAAATCTACGTACATACAATTTTAAACGTTTCGAATCGTCTTAAAATGAGAACTGCAATGTAGATGTTAAACAACTTTGTCTACTTGTAATGCAGAAATCTTCCTAAAGTAATCCTTGTTATTTTTTCCAATTCAAAAACCTTGAGTACTGTATGGTTTCTTATTCAAAGCTTCAACAATACTGAATTGAAACTCGAAGCCTTCAAAATAAAAAATTGCAAACTCCATTAAAACTGGAGTATTTTTGAATAAGGATCTCAAAACTGAGTCATTGCAAAATAATAATCAATTAATTGATGTAAACCAGATTATTATAATTCATGAAAATTCTCAACCATGAAAGTTTAATTTGTTTTGTATTCTTACAGAAATATCATCAGCTATGAAGAAGACCTCTGAGGGGGACAATCGTCCAGAAAGTATTGGGAGTGGTGGCCAATATTCAAATAATCCAAATAACAATTTCAATCAGAATGGTGAAAAACCTGTATTGACTGGAGTTCCCGTATATAACCCCAATACCCATCGACACTTGCCAAATTTACTTAGTAATCATGTACCTTCGTCTCTCCCTACAAATCATGCATATTGGTCTTATCCTCAAGGAAATCATCAAACAATTTACAATGATCAGGGTTCCGTAGTACATCCCACAATTTATGCGGCTATGTCACCTGCTCCGCAAATCAATCAGAATTCTCGCCACTATCAGTGAACTCTTATGACCAATGATCTCTAAGATCTAGCGATGAATACAAATAACTGTATCTATCAAGAATACTGTAATGACAATCCTAATCATCCATATTAGGGATCACATTCCAGACGCTATATATTTTTCAGATCTGGCGATGAAAACTTCGAACAATAATGTGAAAAGCGATCTTGTTGAGAACCAGTCTCTTAATTTTCAAAATTGGCACAGCGACGCTTTTTCCAACAAATTTGTACAAATGACATAGACTTTTTTCATAGATATAAAACTTGCTCACCACAAAAAAGATTTTACGCTGCGCTTTCGGCTATTGTAAAGTGCTTTGGATTGGAACACTCATATTTTGAACGCACGTTAGTAAGTCATATTTTTTGAAATACACATATGATTGATAGAAAATTTTGTATCAATTCTACTTTCCCTCCTATCAACATCGCCTGTGACGTGGAGTTGGCCACTAGTAAATTCAGCTACAGTGAATGTGAGCTGATTACCTTCATTACGAAATTAGATCAAATGAATACGCAAAGCTCTAATATAATTTTCGAATTCTAGTTTTGATTAGAAAATTGCGTGTAAGAATACTGTAATAATCAGTATACTCTGAGAATCCAGAAACCTGCTCCTAGAAAATGAAGGAAAGTAGCTCAGAACATCCGATTTGTGTAAGTAATTTTCCAAGCGCATCCGTTTGAAATCTCTTTTAGTTTATTCTCATAAAAACTCAACTAGATTGTAGTGCTAGTGAGTGTCTTTAAATAATGTAGAGGGAGTGCACCTCACACAACGGATCGTCAAGATGGGGGAGTCTATATTTTCGACGTTGCACCCCGACTGCCAATTATCAATTCGACTGAACACGTAACATAGTTTTCCAATACTACTTTTCCATGAGGGTTTTGGAAGTTATTTTGATAAGGTTTGCTTGAAAAATGGTATTTTCCCGTGTCGGTTCTTCTTTCGAAAAACATTCTCAAATTTTTATGAAAACGCGTAATTTTTTCCCAAAATATGATGAGAACTTACGTTCGAGTTGTGGAAGGTCATATGAGCGCGAGTTTTGCCCGCCAAGTAGTCGCAGCACTACTCAACGTGCCGATATGCCTGGCTTTTTTCAATACTTTATCAAAATGATTTCGGTGGCTGAATCTTTCCGCCTCCGACATTGTTTGATACTTTTTGATGTAAATCCCCATGCCTGTAACCTTCTTCAACACTTGAGTGTAAGTCATCTTGCCTCTCTCGTTTTGGAATGCTTGCTGGTTATATGTTTCCCCGCCTTCACAAATGTACTTCGGAAAAAGTAATTTGTTTATAACATTTCAGCTCATTTCAGCTCATTTCAGCTCATTTCAGCTCATTTCAGCTCATTTCAGCTCATTTCAGCTCATTAGTAAAGGGCATGTTCAGCGAAAATCTGATCATTCGATGCTGCTTGGAGCCTTGCTTGTGCGGCGGAACTCGTGGATTAGCAGCACCATCCGTTAAGTTGAAGATCCAAATAGATTCAGAAGATCGCTTGCAGGACATTGACCATTACTTTTTGGAACTCGTGAACAGATGTTGTTTCGTGATTCAGGTGGTCCGTTAATAGAGCCACGATCTCTTAGTTTGTCACCTAGTTTGTGATGACTGAAAGTATTGGAATTGGTAACCTGGTCATTGTCCCGATAAATCACCGTGCGTCATTTCAGGCTATAAATGCGTAGTTTCAAGCCAAACTACTTATAAAAAGGGATTCCCCTCCTGTCAAGCTTTTCTGAAAATGTTCGAAATATAAGGATGTTGCGTAGCTACGAGAAAAAGGAATTCTGATTCAAAGACAAACTTGACAAGTTCTTTTGCAAAATCTCCTGCATCAGTTTTCTCAGTACGTATTGTCTCTTGTCGATTTGTTGCCTATACTGAATTTCTATCCTAATAATGGAGTGATCTGCAAAAACCGTTTTGAAAAAATTCTGGAGAGCACTCGTACTAAAACATGGTTTGCATTCATCAATGTAGCACTCAGGAGTTGGATTGCCATACATGATTTTCTGATGGCGTGATTATGGGATATAATAGGAGACGATACACATCATCTGAAAATGCAATGTTCAGGATTCGTTATGGCATTCCAGATGGGCAGGAGAGCTTTTGATCTGAATGGGATCTGAGGCCAAAAATCATCTGCTGGCTCTACTCCACTGTTCTGAAGCCGTAACCTTCATACGTAGCTTTGTTCTAAGAATAACGGACAATAATTAAAACAATGAGGACTGCTCCAAACGTGGCAATAGGGTACTTGCACGAAGTAGAACCTCCACACGCTGCAACAACTTTCAGAGCAGTTTGTGCTATGTGCCGACTGGCACAAGCAGGTATATCCATTTGCGTGATTCGAGATGTTAGGATTTCAGGCAACATCAGTACACTTTGAATTCTGAAAATAAGAAAGATGCGATCACAAAACGCTCTATTTTCACCAGCGCATTCATTTTCGTGATTTCGAATAGGAATGTGTCCTAGCTCGTTTCTCAGGAAAAAATCGCGCACTCAGACAGATCCAATAGAGAAGAGAAGTCTGAAGAAATCTATAATAGTACAGAAAGAAGGCGAATAAGAATACAACTTAGACGGCATCCTACTTTCATACACGGAGATCCTGACTCTCTCCCGCTGCGCTGTGAACTCGTAGAACACGTAGCTACCAGGCAGACAACAATATATTCAGAAAGCAGTGCAGCATCGGGGTAGTTATCCAAAATTCGTTCCGGACAAAGATTCAGGACTGCCAGGGTCGAAACCAGTGCTGCTGACAGACGAAAAAGATTCTAGGCTACACATACAAGATGAACGTTTATATCCTCACACTTGAACTAACAATAATACAAAATAGTATTTTATTTCACGACAGAGTATAGCGAATGCGGCAGCGATGACGAAACATCCCTGCATGTCTCATTCCAAATCTCGCTGGTAGCAGGGCCCATTCAGAAAATCTCTTTTCTTTCCGTTAACTGATTTTGTCAGATTTGTGTGATTTGTTCATAATGCATATTTTCGTTAGGTTTTTTAATTTTGCTGGCTGCTAATTCACAATGTAAAGATGAAAGAGTAAATGTGGAAACTTCCTAGAATATTGGTAATGCAAATTACACTAGAGTTCCATAAATTTTTACTTCGTAAAAATTAGGGCCTTGTTTTTCGACACAAAGTGGTCAGAAAAAATACTTCACGGGCCTTGGGAGACTTAAAAATAAGCGCCAACAACGTACAAGAACATGAGAAGACATTAAATACAGTCTCTGTGAATAAAATTGCTGGAACATTTTAGGTTCAAGGACTGCACACACACACTTCATTCATATGTTGGTTATAAACGATTGTTGTGAGATTCACACGTTTCACTCAATTTGAATATGATATTCAAGAATTTGAAACGATTTCAACCTGATTTGCATTCTTCGTGCGATTGCAACGATTCATTAACGATTGTTAAAACTATAGCACGATGCTACACGATTTGGTCCACAAGTTACAAGATTTCTACACAAAGATAGGATTGTGCACCCGGCTCAGTACAGTCAAATCAGTAGTAAGAAGGTAGTCCAAAAGGCACTTACCTGTATTGTTGATGTCCCCAATTCTCCATATGGTATGATTGGAATTCGCGTCACTTCCTACCATCAGGAGCCATCCTCCTTGTTTGCAATACTCAGCCAATCATCTTTATCCCTCAGCCGGTAATTAGTCTGGAGAATCGAAGAGGAGGTATGGGGAACAAATCAGCACGGGCTGACGTCTTTCTCCTCCCTGGTGTTCCACTCTAATAGCTACCAGATCTCTGGTACAGAAACTTGGTAACTAATGTATTCGATATATTTCTAACCTTAGCCCTCTATCCCTCTTTTTATAGCACGGAGCTTCTTGAATAAGGACAGAAGCTATATTTCCATTGTAATACGCCAACTCAAAACAGCTGTTGCACCTTTGCACTGGTAAAGATAAATTCAGATAAACCTCGAATAGCAGCTCCACATCTGCTGTCCTCGTTTCTCTCTTTGTTTGAAGAAGGATTCACATCCGGACCTTCTTCAGCCCTAAGTATGATCCAAGGTTAATCTTTTTGAAACTTTCTACACGCTCTTCAAGTCAATGAAAACCCACTTCCCAGTTTTTTAATAAGAGGTTTCTGACTGAAAATCGTTCGGAGTTCTATAATGGTTCGTCTGGAGTACCTGGTATCCAAGCGATAAGCTTGGCAGATTCGGAAAGGTTCCTGAAATTGACGACCTGGTTCGGAGCGCCGTCCCATTACTTTGAACCGCTAATAGCCTCGAAGATCCACGTTATTCACATTTTGTCTGAGCAGATGGCGGTCATGATATCATTCTTAAATCAGCAGTCTCCGAGCCCTGGGATGATACCGCAAGGTTTTCTGGGACAATGGTCAGTGTTTGGGGACATGACTATTTAGGGGTCCACAGCTGAGAGGTTACTTTGCCACGCAAAAAATGTTGTTGGCGTTAATTCCTACTTCCAGCAGTACCACCATACTTCTTCATTAAAGAGGCCTTCTTGGCTCAAGCAATCGCGTAAGCTTTCGCTCCAATCATGGGACTACTCAAAGCCCCATTTCCAACTTTGCAATTCGAAGTCCTTGGAACCGCATCGACCCCTTGTTGTTGAGAAGGAAGTAGAACCCCTTCCTAAGATTTTATTTTTGCTTGTTTCTACTAATATTGAAAAAAAATGGACTCCATCTTCATCTAACGAGTAGCTGAAGGAATAAAGAGTCAGTTTCCACAGAGCTTCGCATGTAGGGGAAAGGCTATATACACTTGGGGGTCGCCTGGTATCCCAGGACTCCGTTAAAAAATACCAAACTCTGGTGCCATTCATCCCTAGGCACGGTACTCCAACACCCCGGATTGTGAGCTACCTGGAAGTCGAGGGATACTCAAAACTCACTTCTTGGTCAAGATATCGTGGTTACTTTACATCTAACTGACCACGAACTACTTCCTCTGTGAGGCCTTATGCTCCATTGTCCAGGTCGTCGTCACCCGCGGCAGTTCTAGGCCTCCTAACCGTGGCCAGGTCCGAATCTTGCTGTCCCTTGGGCAGAGGTGTCCTACGCGTAAGCAATGTTGGAAATAACTGTCACTCGTCAATTCCCTCTCTTACTACCTTGGATGCGTTCATGCGGTGATCGCGATGTCGAATCGGGTCCGCGGCGGCCGGGCTGTGCGAACAGTGCGTGCAAGTAGATGTTGTCAGGCATAGTCAGACGAAGCCCGTAGCGGGTCGAGGAGAGAATGTCCGATGAAGCGCTCGGAGAAGAGGAAGAAAGGAGAAGCGCGAGCCTTGCGTTAGACACCCCTGTCCTCGGGCAAGGAAAATGAATGCCGAACCGTATGAAAGACGACAATCAAGGGACCTTCGGAGGAGAGATTTTCAATATAAACGGAAGAGAATCAAGAGCATTTTCGAAACATGTTTGTTTTCGAGGTGAATGGTTCAGTTGTCTTCGAGTGGTGAGAAAGATTACATGATTTTTTTGGCGAAAAAAAAGATATTGTAGAACATTTCTCAGGGAAATGCAACCTTCACAGATAAATACATAGTTCTATTGTATTCTCAATCTTATTGCAGCTATGCACGTTACTCCGACATTGTGGTGTGAAATCAACCAAATAATTAATATTGTTTGTGATGAAGAATTCTGTTCGAAGCAAGCTTATTAATTTTATTATTTCTCAAAACTTTATACGTTGGGGAATGTAGAAATGATTAAAAAGTATAATTGTACTCTTGCATAACAGAGCTACAGATTATAAAGCATTTCTAAAAAAACATTTTTTATCCTCGCTTTTTCATAATGAATGCTGTATTTTTTCGCAATAATGTACACATTCTCTTATCTGTCCCCGTACTATCTCCGTCGAAAAATACAAAGCCGATCGAATAAACCCGACGCATGACTATGTTAGATATAGGAAATTTTTCAAAACAATAGTCCATGAATTTGGAATGATCTTTGGAACGTCGTGAAAAAAAACGATGCAAGAATAAAAAAAGTTCACTATATACTAGACTCTATTCAAATGATTCAGGAGGAGGGAGATTGAAATATTCCCTCGGAATACCAGTCGTTACAGCGATCTCTCAGTTCGTAGTACATCAGTTTCAATTAGCCGGGAAACATGAGTATCTTCTGTATCTTTTTTCTCCTGTCAGCGGTGCGCTTAAACTTCTGTGGTAAATATAAACATGAACCGTTCCATTCATTATTCCAGTTTCTTTCTAGTGTATATACATTATAATTTCATGGTTTCAAAAGACACTTTCATTCTACTTCACGATACAGTAATATAAAGCGCGGCTTGATTTTGTTTTGTAAAATATAACGCAAACATATTGATTATTCCTAACTTCGAGTTTGAATCAACAATGTAAAATTGTTTGCAAAATATACATGAACCTTCAAGAATTTAACATAAAAATTTCCGGCGAGTATCATGAAAAAATCTAGGAATTGTCTCTGAGTTCCAACTCTGAATACTGATGCAGCATCACAATACAGAAGAAGAGAGTGCTGGCTCCAGAGTAATTTTCAAAATCATAAAATCTAGCATATTTATCACCAGTCTAGATCTTCTTCTTCGTTAAATCTAGTTAGATGATACTAAAAGTGAGAAATGACTTGCACTTGGAGTCATCAACTTTCGACCATCACTCATACGTATTCTCTCTTTACGCTCTTTAGTTTTCCCATTCCACCAACCTATAATTTCCATGACCTCTCCCCTTTGATTCTTTCTATAATCTCGTCTATGCTCTCTTCTCCTCTACTTTTGAAATTTTCATTCTCCATTATTTCTCCGAATTCTTCCAATTTTGCTCTCCTGCAGCATTTCCCTTGCTCACATTTCCTCCTCTAAACCCGATTCTAGAATGTCTATGTCTTCTTTCTTCAATTTTGCTATTACCAGAAAGTAATCAAAACCCATCTCTTAACCTACTTTTCTTCCTTTCATTAGCTGCCTTGCTCTTCCTTCTGCTGGAATGTAGTCTTTTGCGGACCCCTTTTTCCCTCGGAATGTTATTTTAAAATCCTCGTTCATTTTTGTATTTCTATTACAAATGAACCACCCTGCTTCTTCCTTTAGGCTCAAGAGTATCCTACTCTCGCGATCTGTTACTCTATGTTTTGATTTCCTCATGAACAACTCTTCCTCTTTGTTCCATACATCTCCTCCCAAATCTCTCGTCCATGCATAAGTGTCACCCCTGATCAATATCAGCCTCACTCCTTTTTCTTTAATCCACCTTCTTAGATTTTTCCCTCTCGCATCTTGCCCTTCTCTCCTGTAAACGCATACTACCAGACCCTTTCTTCCCACTCTGATTTATCTCAGCATTATTATGGCCTTTGTTTCGCTATCATCCCCTCATCTCTGTTCTCCCACAAGACCTTTCCTTATCTCCGTTACCATGCCGCTCATCCTCCTTCCTTTCTCATGTGCCTATTTTTTTTTTTTTTTTGCATCTTCCAGACATATCCGGATGGTAACTTTTTTCTATTCTCTTCTAGTCTTTCTCGTCCATCCATGTCTGAATCATCATCAAAACGTCCGATTTTTCCAATTCCCTCTAGGAACCTTCATTCTTGTTTTTGATGTCAAAACATCCCATAACGCCACTTTGACTTGTCCTTTTCTGGACTTCCATTCTTCTTTTCTCTGTCCATTTTCTTCTTTCGCCTTGTTCGGAAGACTTCCAAAACTTTATCTTCTTCGTCTCAGGTCCTCCTTTTTCCGTTTACCTATATCCTATTTATATAACTCTTTAACGTTTTATTTTTTTTCCCCATCCACTTCACCCTTTCATCCATTTCTTCCTTTCCTCCTGCCGACTCATACCTTTTTCTATTCTCTCTGTTGTCCATGGTAAAAGTCTCTATTAACCCATTGTTTGATATCCATCTTCCTCACTCCTTAGTGTCACCAGAAATATATTTTACTTCCTTCTTATATCCCTCCCATCTTCACTTGCTCTCCGATGTCACTTTTTACCTTCCTTACTACTTCCTCTCCTGTTTCAATTTTTACTTCACCCTCATGGATGACAACGTTCTGCCTTCTTCTTTTTTTCTGCTCTCCGACTATTCTCTGTTGATCTTTTATGCACACTTTTAACGTAAATCTGCCCTCCTATCTCACCTTTATCCACTTTCTTGCTGCTTACTAACTCCTTCATACTTTGCTAAGACTTTGTTTCTAATTTACCTTATCTATCTTCTATCGCCATAATATCGATTTTCCTACGTTTTGCATTTTTTGAAAGAATTTTGTGAATGTTCCCGTGCACCACCTCACCTTAATCCTTTTTCAGGATTTTCTTGGCTTCTGCTTTCCTCACCTTGGCTTCAATGTCGAAGATCTCGAGCTTGCCGCACGCCGTCATTACGGCGTCTCAAATTTCTAAGTTTTTCTTTCCCTTCTGCGTCGGCTAAGCCAAATTCTCAAACGTTTTATATTTAATTGTTAATTTTTTTAAAATTCTTTTTCTTAAGTATTTCTTTTAATGCAACATCATAAATTGTGCAATATTGGTATGTAATTTCATCCTCGTTGTTGTTCAATAAAGTATAGGGCCTGATCAGTCCAGTTGCGGTATCCGGCGATTGGTACGTTCCGTTCTAATCGACGAACAATCGACGGACGTCCCCTCCATGTCTCGCTCCACTGGTGCGCAAGATCCAGCGGACGAGGCATGAATACAGGTGCCTCAGTGTCACGAGAGTCAGTTCTTGAAGATATAGCAAAGAGCAAGGGTGCACCTCTGCGAATTTTGGAAAGTTGTCACTTCTCAACCCCATCTGTGCAGGACAGCCAGGACTCGCCGAGAAAAACCCGCAACCGACTACTAACGTCACTAGCAGTCTAAGGAATATTTCTTTTTCTATTCATTTCAGACAATCATCCTGAACCTTCTCCTTCCATGACCCTTATTCAACGAAGATTTTCCCGATCAAACATGTAACGAAGGTTTCCCCCATCAAACATGTAACGAAGGTTTCCCCGATGTAACATGAAACCAAGGTTCCTTCCCATTTATTTTTTTTTCTAAGTACGTAACAAATGGAGACAGTTGACGATCAACCTTGATCATCTAAAATACAAATCTTTCACAACATTCCGCATCACAAGAGGACTCTCACACGGAACGCGATCCCGTAGATGGTGCCCCTGTACATTAAGAGAGCGCCTGCTTATCGTAGGACGCCAACGCGGAACTCAATCCCGTGGACGACGTCCCTAGTTTCTCGCTTTCGGCCGGGCCACATATGGATACCCACGCGGATATCCATCCCGTGGCTGGGGTTCCAGTGATTTTGGCATCCTTAAGAACAACGTCGCAGATCATACGGGATCAGGTAGACCCTTTTCTCTGAAGGGGAGAGCGTCTCCTATCCCTCACCTCTACACCTGGTCCTTATCAGAACCAAGATCAGCCCTCCTCAGAGCCACCAATTGCATTGCAGTACAAAGGAACTGAGTTTTTGAGTGTCCTTTCAATTAAACCATATTGGACCCAAGATCCTTCCCTAAATCCCTAGCATCCCTACAAAATTTTCAGTCCCAGGCCCCCTTACATCCTTGGCTTGTATTGAGGAAGCAGACCTTGCGGGTAACCACGCTAAGCGACCGTGGCCTCTAAGCCCTCCTATTTCAGATGAAATAAGAAAGTACACTTGGATGGGCGCCTCTCGACAGAGCGCCGGTTTCTCGGCTGTTCATGCTTAAGTGATTCTGTCCCTATCCCTGACCCTCGCACGATACAGCACGACGGACCATCAGCCTTGAAAAGGCAGTATTGTAATGCGTAGTATGGAAGTTGTCTACTTGGAGACTTGCGACGCACGTGTTCACAAGACTGTACATACGGTCCTTAGTGTTTACCTTCGCCTAGTCAGTCGTCGCTTCAAATCTGGTTCGAACTGGATTTCTAATTTCTATCGCCTCAGGACCACAACCCCCGATACCGGCCCACCGGTAAGCAATGAGTGTAGTAATACAATACACTTTACCTTCTCTGCTGACTACAAGCTCCTTTTCCATTCATGGAACCAACTGGAGAAGAATAATTCGACGAGTGGCAAGGCTTCTGACTTTCGAGGAAATCTTAGGCAACATTTCGGTTCCGATTAATGCCAATTAATGCTTTATACATTTGAGCGCGTGAACATTGATAATGTCAAAATAATAAGAAGAGAATAAATTGGTTCAATGTCTCCCGCAGAGCTCATGAAAAATTTTTTGTAACACGTATATTTCTTAGAGATGAGTAATTTTATTGTATTTATCCTATACAGAAAACATTACGACAAATTTTTAACAGCAGCAACAAGGTATAGACGAATTTCCATAACACATTTATTTCCTCGAGGTTGATAGTTTTATTGCATAATTAATTGATTTATCCGCAGAACAGTTTTCCTTTGGGAAAAATGTGAGATTCCTTCGTACTTCCCCCTTTGTTTCAGCGGCATTATTATCGGAATGCATTGTTCAATATTTGCAAATATATTCTAAAAATAAATACAAGGATGTTTCGAAACTCTCAATCCAAAATGGTTTTGAAATGTCTGTATTTTTTTATGTTTAAATACACGGAGGAAGAAAAACGCTGAATTAGCGTTGCTAAGCAATGCGAATTTGACGTGATTTTTGTCAAGCGAAAACGGTTGTAGAACACTTCGCTTTTGGCATGACTTTTCTGCTACTTCGGCAGACGCTTCCAAATGCAACAGCAACCGTTTGAATCATTTGAATTATAATTGTGAAGTGCCAATATTGGAGGATATGACCATGCACATTTTTTGAATGAACAACTTTGAAAAATTATATTCTTTTTGACAAAGCTTCGCGTGTTGCCTTCCAACATTGGTTAGAACTTCGAAATAACTATATTTTCATGGATTTCATAATTGACATATCACATGATGCAAATACTGCCTGACATTTCAAAACATTTGACGGTGTCCGGGTATCTCTAATACTAAATTTTACAGCCATGCTAAAACAGCAGTGTTCTACATGCTGTAGTCGCAGTTATCTGCCGACTGGGCAATCTGTGAAATACATGTAAATCAAAAATTTATTCCTTGAACTCTTAGTTCGAAATTGTCATATTCTCTTGACTCTTCTTGAATTCCAAAAGACATCCAAGGCTGTTTTAAAAGTTTACTCGCTCTCAGAAATATGATGATCCAAAATGCTCAATTTCGAAGATTGTTTCCATTCACATAGAAAACCTGATCTTGATGTTCCAGCTTGCAATGATGAAGGAGCCGACCCGACCAAGTACGGTGTGATAAATGCTACGGAAGATCAAATAAAACATCTTGGCTTCACTCCCTCGTATCCACTCTTTCTCCCGCGAACTCTTGTAACATATGAAGAAGCCACAGGACATAAAATTGTTATTGGATATCGCAGTTTCTTTAATAAACTCATCCGGGTATATGAACTTGATCCACTCTCCGAAAACGTCGGTAAACCCACTGGATTTCATTTACGTGGAAATGAGCATTTCCCAATGACTGAGAAAAAACTCCAGTTTTATCATGAAAAACAACTAGTGCCAGAACACATACGAGTGAAAAGGAGAAGAGAACGTTCTGGTGAAAGCGATCCATCAAGTTCTAAAAAAAGACGAACATCACAATCTAGCGAAAGTCAAGGATCAAACTCAGGGGAAGGCAGAGGATCATACTCTGTCGGGAGCCAAGGATCTTATTCTTCTGGAAGTCATAGCGGAACACATGGCGGACGCCATGGCGGATAGACAAGCGGTAATATAAGCGGAATTTGTGTTAAAAAACGACGTAAGAAATTCTAATTACATCAGACAGTGAAATAATAGTTCCTTTCACTGCTATTGTTAGGCTTTATTGATTACATTCAATATTTCATCTGACATTATGCGAAATATTTATTTCATGATCAGAGAGATATATTACGCAAACGAATAAATTAATATCCAGAAGATATCTACTCTGATTTATCGCCCTATTGATTCAACTCGTATTCTAGTAAAGCAACGATATGAAGGACATCGAAAGATATGACTCTATCCAGTGATTTCTGTTCCACAAAACTGACATTAACTCTTTCTCTCTCTCTCTAAATTTAAAATTCTTTCATTTTGGAATAGATGCCAATATTTGTATCTAAATCATTTATTAGTAAATAATATTCTACAACATATGCATATTTATGGAAAGAGAAGGAAGGGATGAGAACTGAAATTTCTGTCATTCAATTTCCAGGAGTAAAGCTGCCTTATCGCGAATTCTCTACACTTAAATTACTCCTCCGAGAAATCTGTGAATCATAGCTTTCATCATGTGCTTCATTTGTTGAATAAATAAGACCCTTTTCATTGACCCATTTAAAGGCTAGTCTTATTCACAAGTTAGAGAAATTTGGACCTTGCAAGAATTTCCTGGAAGCGCTAACTACGCTGCCAGAAAAAAAGTGCTGAGTCAATGAAAAGGTAAGTAAGAAGGATGAATAAAATTATAAAAGAATAAGAAACGGGGGAAGGAGTGAATAAGAGCGCAAGTATGGAATCCAAGATGAATGGGTGAGAGAAGTATAATGAGTGACTTAGGGTATAGGGAGATTGCTAGTAGCGGGGTGTGAAGAAAGCGAAAACGATATTAGTAGGGAAAAGGTAGATGAGACAATAGTTGGGACGGAGAAATAGAGGGTGACAAGTGAAGATAGCTTATGAAATGGAGCCTCAGAACATGGACAGAAAAGGAAGAAAGAATGAAAGTAGAAGATGTTGCAAAAGATTTTGGAGGCAGAGAGTTGAAGGAGGAATGGAAGATAAGACTGATGGTGTCACTTATAAATAGGAAAAGAGAAGGATTGGTGGATACATAAAAAGGTGTCACACTTATTTTAGTGAGCTGCTTTTTTCTCAGCCTCATAAAAATAAGGACAAAAAAAGGGAAACAAGCTACACTTTTCGCGGATTTTGAAACAGTATACTACTCCATGAACAGAGAGTTGCTACGAATAGCAATCAGAGAGAAAAAAGTAGAAGCTGATTCGATGAAGATAGAAAAACATAAGTTGTAGAGACTGAGATAAGATTTGAGATAGGAGAAGAGGCAAGAGGAAATCTTGAACTGAAAAACGTCTAATGCAAGAGTCCCCCTTTAACACCCTTCTGTTGAGCTTCCTATTGGCAAACTTTGAGAAGAAAATGCAAAAAGGAGAAAAAAGAAAAAAATATTAGAATGAGGATAACTATATGGAAAGGTTAATAAAGACGATGTATTTACAGTAGCAAATGAAACAAAAGAGATGAATCTGACAAATGAGGGCTTTCGAATAGGATGTATGGGAAAACAGGGCTAAACAGTAGATGTCGATAAGTCCGGAATAGGAAATAGTAAAAGGACTTTGAAGTACGAATTGCAAATCAATGGCAAGAATGAATAGTTCAAGCAGTAGTTTTTAAAAATTTTGGTCTATAAAAGAGGAAGAAAGAAAACTGCAGGTGATAAAGAGGTCATAAAGTGCGAATGGAGTGATGAGACAAGAACGCAGTACGTAAAGTGAACCTACAGCCACCATTGAATTTGTAGAAAAAATGCTCAAATTAATTGCTCACGACCCAAATTTGACAAGCAGAGTTTGATTGAAATAATGGAACTTGTCCAAGGATACGATTCCCGATATCAACTACAAATAAGACCAGAATATCGTGAACCGGGCAGCTGGTACCTTCTGCACGATAATGCGCCTCCGCACAATACCGTCCTTTTTGTGAGTTTTTGACCAAAAAAAAGTTTCTTTCATTCAACCTTCCACCGTATTCATTTCAGGATCGTACTTTGAATAATCTTGATTATTTTTGTAGAAAAACAAACCGCAATTTTCCGACTTTGACAGAGTGTGTACATGTATAGAGTATTCTGGCACTCAAGGAACTTTATTCTGAAGCCATCATATATGAAGGAAAATGTTTATGGAAATATAGAGACAAAATTCGAAACCGCAGATTTTCATTAAATTATATTTTGGTAACTAATGTGAATTTAAAAAATCATTTGATTTATGAGGAAAGCTGTCGGATGAATATAAATAAATTCCAAATGTACATTTAGTTCTGCATCTGGTAAGGCACTCATGTCATATTTGTATAAACGAAACCTGAACGTAAAGACCATTCCATTCACAGGCAGCATTAGGACTGTGTGCAGAGTATTATTGATGATTTGCGTCAACTTTATATTTATTTCAAACTTGTTTAAAATCGAAGCTGAGAAATTCCATTGCTTGCTCACTATAGAAGTCTATTGCCAGAATGACCACGGATCCAGAAGAACCCGAAGAATTGAAAGGAAGCCGGGAATAGCTTCAACCCGGAGAAAACCGGGAAAAATCTGGGATGGAAATATTACATCAGGAGATTTTCCGCATTTCATTAGTCGAACGTTTCGTAGCGCTGTGTGCCCGAACAACAAATAAAGTAATTGCGTATTTAGGCAGATGGACCTCTTACTCAAGGGTCAAAGGTCAAGAATGAGGAGAACAGATGTTATACTCTGGACTCACGCATCAGCTGTCAGACGTAGGTGATTATATAACAGGAGTTAAAGGTCTATGAAGAGAGGTTAGACGTCAATTAGCAGGGCTCAAGAATCAGATGCGGAAGTTGGAAGATTCTACGTAAAGTTTGAGGAGCAAGTGTCAAAGATCCTAAATACATCGTCAGAAGTCGGATTTCAGGGCTCAAAATTCAGATGTCAGAGGCAAAGGTTCATGCGGCAAGTTCGAAGGTAAATGTCGTTAGTCATCAGACGCAGGCCATATGCGAAAGTTTGTGGAACAGCTGAAGAATGCGTCCAGGGGAGGAAAATAAATTTGAAGAGTCAGACGTCAGGTATCAGAGCTTAAAGAGCAGATGTTGAATAGAAAGGATTAGGAGTAAGAGGCAAAATATGAAATTGTAGGAAAAAAGTGAGGAACACAGTTCTTCGATAAAAGGTTGGAGCCAAAAATGGGAGATGCTCTTTCCACCTATCTTGCTCCCTCTCAGAACAAACTTTGTTCTTTTGTTCACTGCAAGTCCTGTAATATAATTCCCTGAACTTTGAATCAATCGACTTCTATCAATCATGTAATAAAAACTGCACGTTCTGCAAGAACCGTGCTTTTTTCACCAAGAGGAATCATCAATTTTTACCAGGAGAACCGAGAGGAAGTCACAAGAGGGAAACGACAGGAATAATGTCCACCCAGTTCTGATTCAACGAGTAAAAATATTCGACGTAGTAGGAAAACACCATTCGAATTCCAGGCTTCCTAGCCTTAACACTTGATAAGAACATCGAGAACTTTGACAAACTTTGAAGAGCTGATAGACCATTTCAAACGCAACATATTCTAATCATCCAATAACTTGATGCAGGAATCATCATTGTATTCCATTCCACTATTGATTACCTCGTTTCAACGTTGTGAGTTTCTGCCTATTCTTACGTTTCTCCAGTATATTCCGCAAGGATATGGTTGAACAATGTGCCAACCAAGCCCAGCATCAAATCAGGTTTGGGGAATTGAATGATATCTGGAATGAGGGTATCAGGGTTACTTTTGGAAACTGGTGCATGTCCGCAGTTCGTGTGATTCTTGGCTAATTTCTTGTCTCCTTCTGCATCACAGCAATTACAATAATTCTGCCATAACTTGACAATGGTTCTAAAATCAGCACGCTCGCTAAGATTACTTCTTCCTTCAATGCACCACGTGCAAGGATAAGAGCTACTATGAACCATTATTCCATTCATGATGTTTGTAAGCTTCAAATCAGTTGCAGTGTTGCCCCCAAACTTGCTGGATACAGAAATAATTAAGAAATTCTTGAAATAAATGAATGATGAATAAATGAATGCCAAAAGTTCAACGTATCAATTTTCGAGCTATCAAGCTCACAACATTTCCAGCGATAAGGGATTTCGTCTGAAGCCAGTACATTTATTGTTTCCGTTTCCCGAGCCTCGTTCATGAAGTTATCAAGAAGTTTTGAAAAAGGTTACTAAAACTTCCCAAAAACACAGGGAGAGATCCTGAGATATTTTCAGGACAAATACAGTTTTAGGAGTTAGATAGTGTACTGTATGGTAGAGTTCATGGAAAATTTGCATACATCTTCGCGATTCTTGAAACTCTCAACATGAATAGCGATGAGAAATTTGGATGAATCCAATTAAAATTACTAAATTTTTCTGCTAAACAATGAATGTTCAATTTTCAATCTGTGAAGTGTTGACCAAAATGTTTTCAGTTGCTGCTAACAACTTGTGCTGGTGTTTTCTGAGCAAATGCTTAGCATTTTTCCGATTCGAAAACTAACGGCCGGAAGAGTTTTTCGTAGGTATTCATGCTTGTTATTGACAGACAGAAACTAAGCATGTTTTTACTTTAAGCAATGATGACTAAAACGGCCATCTCTTGAGGAGACATGCCATTTGTTGCCAGTTAGCTACTCAGCGTTCTTCACTCTGAGAAAAAGAAGTTTTGTTCTGAGGTAAAAAGTTGGTTTTTTTAAAAGAAGTTGAAGAGATCGCTTGAACTTTACGATAACGGACAATGATATCATAGAGCATTTTATATACTTTATTTCATTGCATCGGTTCACGTTACTCCAGCTGGAAATTTCCAAAATTGACGAACCCGGAAGGTTCTTAGTGATAAGAAATTGTGGTTGGAGCGAGTTATTCAATAATATTTTTTGCTCAAAAATTGGTGCCTTGAGAAATACAGGATTCATATAAAGATATCTCAAGCTTTTAAAAAACAGAGAAAGAGATTATAAACCATCTTAAAAATGAAACAAATCACATTCTCCTTGCTGGAATATTTCCATTGCATGCCTAATTCCTGCAATCACGAAAAGACCTTCAACGCGAAAATTTCTTCAATATCCAGCCCAAGAAATTGGCAGTGATAAGGAGTTCCATTCGGACTAAGTGCTCAAATTTCAATCGGCTTTCAAACCTCGTAAATTCAATTATGTACGCACGTATTGATCCTCTCTCGTTTTATGGGTATGAAGGCCTCACCTTTCCTTCCAATCAGTTGCATAAATGCTTCAAACTTCGTATTGTACGTTGAGCCTAACGCTCGAAATATACTTTATCGGCCAATTGCTATTTATAGAATACTTCTATGTGCGTATACTTGAGCTTCAAGGCCATCCATTTTCTCTTAACGCCTTTCAATTTCATAGTTTTCTCGACTTTTCACTTCATCTTCATCCTTTCATACAGTCAAGCCTTCGTCTTTATTTTTCCTCAGTTCTTCTAGTCTCCTCATTTATCCCACTCCTCCTCACTTTTACCTTCTATTCCTCTCACCTTATCACTCAGACGTCTGCATCCTTCTTTTTCTCTACCTTTGAAACACATTATCTAGTATTTGTCATCTAGTATCGACATGCTTTTACGCCTCCTCTGATTCCTTAACTCAGCACTCTATTCCACTAACTCTACTTTTGTAATTTCATCGGGTTTTTTGGGTACCCTGCCGATTTTATCATCTTGTACCAGTTGTTGTACTGTGATGCCATCATTTTCCGCTATCTTCCCTCCCCATGTTTCACCAGCATTTCCGATTTTGTTTTCTGCTATTTCATCATTCTCTCAATAATACTACCTTCTTTCTTTATTAGACTTTCTTCATTAGGCAAAACTCAGCACACTTTGAAATTTCGAAATCGGATAATATCTTCAGTCTATTCTTTGAGGGTGAAATCTCGATATTTCACTAAAAAGCACTGAAATTTAAGGTTTTGCAAAAATGGGAGCAAAATCGATGCCGATATTTTACAAGGGTGACTTTACGATGAAAAGTAATCAGAGGGTACTTAGGGGTCCGTACCGAAACGCCAAAGTCATCCCATGCCAATCCTTATGGAGGGGGAAATGGCTCGAAATTGCGGACTTTCGAGAAAAACGCTTAAATACTTGTGCAGCTCCTAGCTCACTGAGTTCTACTACTTCGAGTCACCCAGAGCCCACCACATGGAGGTGGCTGCACATCAGGCTCCACCCACGCCCTACCAAACCAACCAACCATATGTAGAACGTGTTTATTTAAGTCTCAGAGTCATTAATTACACTAACAAAGTCTTTTTTAGTGTCAAATGAGTTGACAGTCTTTCGAGAAAGAAGTGTGGCGCGCATCTGTCAAACCCGAGCCTCGGGGCCGATGCCTTGTCTGGACACCTCTGTTACCAGCCTAACAGTTCTTTCCACTACTACTGTGTGACAAGGGAAAAATGTAAAGTTCCAGTCTCGTATCAAGCCATCGGCCATATATAGCTTAGCGGTAAGTTCATCCTCTGTTATAGGAATCAAAACTGGAGGTACGGTAAGTGAAATATCTGTCTGTTCCCAATCAATCATTTCTGTGTAGACATTACCTCCAAAATCGATTTTCGGCACAATATTGTAACTAACAGTTGTCTGTTGCTTATGTTTTGCTTTCCGGATTTTGTTGAGTGCGTCTTGGCGAACGGTAAGCCTAGGGTTGATTACCATTCCAAGAAGTATATTTTCTGGCATGGCAGAGAAGGCGTTTGTCTGAATAGAATGTTTACCACATTTCGGTACTTCAGAGGAAGAAACCTTGACAATTTGATTGTTCGAAAGAGGTGCCGACTTACACAAGCGATAGACCTTACTCCGTCTGATGTGGAACCATTGAGGTACCTATACTGAGAGTGAATATTTAACTAATACTTGCAGTTTGTTTGTGGGTCTTTTTGTTGATATTTATATTCTCAGAATTCTATTTGCAGTTGTTACCCAGCGAGCCATGTTGATGGTGCCTATCTTCCGGGAGGCCAGCTCAGGAGAGCACGCTCCGAACCGTATGGCATCTGATATCTCATAAAGATACCTTTCATCTGAGCTGAGATCAGTGGGCTCAATCTCAGGTAAGTCACACTCAACTTGTTGAAACTTAACATTATCGAGGGTCTCACGAGTTGGAAGTCGTCCCCCCATTGGCCCTGAGTATTTGTTCGGACCAGTGGTAGGTCTGTCAATAAATACAGCCTACGACAACCACTGCATCGAAGCATCCATTTAGTTCTGTTGCTACGTAATCATAAATGGAATTACACTCATCTTGGGCATGGGTCAAGGGTGTGACGACATGGCCTAGGTATTGAGAACCTGGTTCGGCCACCAAAGATATGTGTTCCTCGTTAATGAATCCGGAGGCTGTCAATTTTTGGTCTTCCTAACTATGAAAGTATAAGTCACGAATAGAATCCTCATGGCGTGATTCCTCCTTCAACTTGGAGCCCGTTTTAACTTTCTCGCGCCTTATCTCAATTTTATTCATGACGAGACACTCAGGTCCTTTTTGAGAAATATCCGAGGAGATCATACCTGCCCAAATAGCAGCGAGAAGTACAGACGAGCATAAATGTGCCGCAGCCCACTGACTTATACCATATCTTTGAGCAACTACTGCTGCTCCAGATAAGTCAAGTCTGGCCTGTGATGATTTTCTCTGCACAAGTCTGCGTGGTATGTCGTGGAAATCGTCATCATCGGTATAAGCATCAACCTTTACCTTAATTTCAGAAGGAGGATTATCACCAGGACCAAATATAGAGCACTGCACAATGTCTCTATTTACGAATTTCGACATGCTGTGGCATACAAACCAAAGAGGGAAGTGTAGGCAGAACCAGAATCTCTACCACCGAAAGAAACAAAAGTGTATATATATATATATATCTCTTATTTTTTATTATCAAGGTTTTGTACCCCAAGCTTCGTACGTAAAATGACTTGCAACAGGAATGAAGTTTTTCACTCCCAATATCGTTTATTATCAGCTTTGTATTCCAATATGCGTTGAACCGATTGCTGTTTCACAGTTTTATCTGTAGTATATTTTACCTGTTCCTCAAAGGGCTAATTAGTCCTAGAGACTTTCTTTTAATAAATACAAACACAAATACAAGAAATGTATCTTCTTCATTAATAAACTCATTGATTTTACAAAAACAATGATGACATCATTCTGTCGCAGATAAGTCGGTTTTTATCAAATTCTTTTGGCTA
>WSXT02169772.1:0-14741 GCA_011762715.2 Neuroterus valhalla | reverse complement strand
CCCCCAAAAAAAGAACAACTACAACCCAGCTGTCAACGCTCTGGTCGATCGAAGTCTACAAATCAAAATTTTACAACAATACGTGTTCGAACAATAAGCATGCAGATGGTATGATTATCCAGTCAAACAATGAACAGGAAGAAGAATGATCTTTGTTAATAATTTACAATTACAAAATTGAGATCAACACAAAATGATCAATCTCTATTTCGAACGAATATCCACAAATAGTGTATTTTCCAGAAATTGATAGATTCATATCTGTACCTTATCACAATTAATTTTTAACACCTGTTTCCGGAATAGCTTCCTGATTACAATTTTGAATTTTTCTTTTCTCATCAAGTAAACAATCATTGGAAGTTGGGCAGAGGATATTATCGTAGAATCGTATTTCAAGTAGATTCGGCACTCCTCGTTCACAACAATAGACTCTATTTCCCCTACAGCGTTCAGCGGAGCAGGGTCGCGGACAACTCCATAAGAGCGACAAAGATGGTAGGAAAGAAAGCTTTGTGAAGTGAGGCATCTTGATGGAGTAATGCACTATCCTCATTTCTGACGATGAGTTCCAGGCCAATGGTTTCAACTGCCTTCTCTACGGATTTGTAAGTGAATGCTTCTTCCACACTCGTTTCGTGATTCTTGAGCATTGCCAGGAGAGGATCTCTACCGGTTGCGATGACATGAACAGTATTTAGGAATAATAAATTGTAAAGGCATTCAATATTGAGAAATACGCGTCCGCCTTTACGACGTGTGATGTATAAGCGTGGAACGGACGAGTTGATATGCAAACTTTTCTTTATATGCATCATCTTGCGCGTAGAAATATCAAGGCCCTTCAGCTTTTTCTTCGTCCATGGAACCACCTTAAATGAATAGAGTAGAACTGAGATGGCAAGCATGTTAGTCGAAGATATCCTATTCAACGATGACAGTTGGGAGGACCAAATCCGTCGGAGCAGGTGTTTGTATCTGCTTTGGAGAACCTCTTTTACTGATGTTTTATCTTCAATGCGGCTCTCAAGCACACCTAGGTATTTGTAGGTTTCTTCAGCGCTAGGGTGTCTGATAGCACTTGGGTCTGCAAGGTCAGGGTCCTCATCTTTACCTGCTATTCTTCGACGTTCCAGAGAAATCTTGGCACACTTATCCAATCCAAAGTCCATACCGATTTCTCGTGGGTACGTCCCGACGAAACTGAGAGTACCTTCGAGATGTTATTTTCCAGAAGCATATATCTTTATGTCATCCATATAAAACATATGAGTGACTTTATGCTCACGAAAAATAGTTCTACTATAGTGGTACCTATTGGAATGGCGGGGTGCGAGAGATAGCAGCAATAGTGTGATGCAGAAGAGGAGAGGGCTCATTGCTTCACCCTGAAAGACACCTCTATGGAAAGTGACACTGTTGGTAGTCACATGATGTTTTCCAGAAGTGATAGTAAATCTGGTCTTCCAAAGAGGCATTAATCTCTCAATGCATCCTACTATATCTGGATGAACCTTCAAGCTTTTCAACAGACAGATGATGAGTCTATGGGAAGTTGAATAAAAAACTTTATGGTAATCAATCTAGGTCATCGACAGATTGCGTTTGTGGTTTGCAGCATCTTTGCTGATACTTTGGTAGGAGTACAGTTCGTCCTGACACCAGCTACTGCGGAATAGGGATCTCCGGCTTTAAATATGAGGTAAAGATGGAGGCCAGATGTATTTGTAGAAGTAAAGTTCTTCCACCAAAAGTTCTAAATACAATCTGGACTAGCAGCGGAGATGTTCTTCGTGATCCTTAATACTTTCTTTACCACATCAGCAGTGATTGGTGGGCCTTCCCTCCCGGATATATTGAGGTTATTGCATAGCTTCTCGTTGCATGAAGTCGAAGCAAGGTCGCAAACAGGAAAATACAAACAAGATGAATGAGCCCTCAAATTCTGGAAATTAACCTAACAAATGCCCTTGGAGTGTCGTGCCACGTGCCAGAACCGAATCTGAAGCGGAATTTAATTGATTTAGGTGGAAAAGTGGTCGATGTAAAATTTGTCACGTTAGAGTATATGTATATATTCGTCTTTAATCCTATCTGAGAGGTTTATTCTTTTTGTTTCTTTAATTGTAAGTTGTATATCACGTCGTGGAACAGTCTTTATTTGGTATCACAATGTTTGGCATTCTTTTCACACAGGATATAAGTAACAGTAGTACTAATTACCCTAATTCTATCATTAATTTTTATTCTGATAAGAGCCTGTCAATATGCGTGACCGCTTCCACCGCAGTAATTTGGAGCGGCATAGAGGTGTAATTTGTTCCCGTCAAACCGTCGTTATTCCTGACCAGGGAATCCATCACGCGAACCCCTGGGCTAGGTGAGAAAGATCTTTACGATCTTGGAGAGCCAAGAAGCATAACGACGGGGATTTGACGTAATGACACGCGTTGAAGTTGGACGCTTTAGAGGGTCGCCTTAACCTCACTTGCTCCCGTGGTGATAGCTCGTCGACGTTCTCCTTGTTGTCATTACTTCCGGGATCCTGTTGAGGAGTAATTTTGACCTTCGCTTCAAGGGACTTAATTGTCCGAAACAGACCTTGAAGCCGCTGTGCAGCTTCGCTCCTAGCGCTCACTAAAAACAAAAGCAGGAACGGAACACGGGAATTGATATGAATCCGTTAAATACCATAAAGAGAGAACCGGCAACGAACATTCCAGTCAGAGCTTGAGGTTGTTTCGACACACCAGTCAGGGTCGGAGGTTAAGTCGCCAATCTCGCTCGCGCACGATTGCCAATGGTAAGCCGTGAACAACTGTGTATGTGCCAATCCTCTTAGCTGCCTGGCAGTCCCTAGCACAGTTTGGTGGTGCCTGAGATTAGCTGCGTCGGCCCACGTGGTTTTGCACCTCTACTCCGAGTGGGGACTGGTGCTCGCTTTTCGCGTTCAGTGCTGCCTGACCCGAGGCTTGCGCGCCGAGCCTTTCAACGATTTGGGTCTTGTGAGAAAAAAAGTAGGTTACAGTAAGGATCAAAATTTTGTGTTATTACAAACTCTCATGATCCAAATGTCTGCATCATCTGATAAATTTACCAAAGGCACGCTTTTTTTCCGAAAAAACAGAAAGCATGATTGGAACCTCGAAATCTACGCAAAATCATGAGCCACGTTATTTCCCCAAAGGGTCGCTATTTCAAATTTGTATGGCTTCATGGGAATGCTCTCTGCTCATTCCATGCTTATCAGCTGTCAATGTAAACTGCTGTGCGTACACGTTGTTCTGACAGGATATGCAGCAAACTCTGTTAGCAAATCGTCCACTACATGATTACGGCGTAAATGGAAATATTATCCTCAAAAAAGGTACACCCAAAACAAACTAGGGATTGGTGTATAAAATTTCTAAATCATTCTTCTACACATCTTAAATCATCTCGATCCTCCCGACGTCAAGTCTTGGAGCAGGGCATAACGTAGGTTTTGTCCCCTACAAAATTTATGATCTTATTCTTAAAAAATTCAATTGCTTGTTCTTGATTACTCTCCGTCATCAGGAATAACGAATTTCCGTATCATCTCAGAATTTGAGAAGGAGAAGGTAGGAGGAGGAGATATAGAGGAGGATGGATGTGTAGGCCGAAGAGTAAATAGAAGTAAGGTCATTGAAAATATGTTAAAAGAAGATAAGAAATTGGAGATAAGTCATAATAGATAAAAAAAAGGTAGGAATCTTCAAGGCAGAGTTTTGCAATGCGAAGCTGGCAAAATGTAGGGAAATACGTGTAATGTAAGGCGAGGAAGTCAAGGCAATTAGAGCGAGCAAGTGGTCATAGTAATAAGGTACGGATGTATGATATTCAATAAAGTATGGACGGATGTTAAATATAAGTGTGTAATGTAAAAAAAGTGGAATTTAAACTCGACTTCTATCAAAGACGATTTGTGGAACAAAAATTTATTGCGGATCACAAACAATGTTATGGTCTAGGTTTTCATTTTCTTCATTGATTCAATGGTTCTTATATGTGTGATGTTCGAGGGTATAAATACTCTACTGTATACTCAGAAGATATTAAGTAGCGGAAACCTACTCTAATTTCCCTTATTTCATCTTTGGTCAATGGGCTAACCCTACCATTTACTATGTTCATTTTAACTCGTTTTGTACAGCGAAAATTGTTTATGAAGATTCCAGCAAGTCTATCATAACTCTCTAGTATTGCGAACACGTCACCATTCGATGTATATAATACAATTTGTTCTAGACCTGCCAAAGAGAAGAACTTCTTATTTTTTCCTGATTTTATTTTAACCGGTGAACCGCTAGGGAAAAAGTATCTTTGAAGTTTGAATATCCGGTTTTTATTCGCAAGGCATTTCATTCTAATGATTGTGAGAAATCCACGTCCACATCCTAAACCGCCAGGAGACGGAAGCGTAATGGGTGGAACCGTGCTCCCAGTAGGACGAAGCTCAGTGAGCGTAAATCTGGTAAGCGAAGTGCTTGCAGGAAGATGTTCCACAGTAGGAGACCGAGACCTTTCACGGACAAATGACTCAGCAAAAGGAAGTAATCCCTCATGAGAATAATTTGCATCAACAGAAGAAGTAGATTTACTTCGAGGCACACAAGGAATAGGTGCACCATTAGGTAAACACTCGAACTGCGATCTCAATCCTGCAATGAAAAATATAATGTTTCAGCCGTTATGTTAACACTTGTACTGCGGCATAGTCTGCAGTAAGAAATAGCATTTTAGAAGAATATCAACCTATTGTTTCTCGAATATTCTTCCCATGTGGGGTAAATTAAGAATGAAAACAAGAATACATTTGGGAAATGATGAATCAATAGAATAATTATGATTTATCAATGCTCGAGATGGAAGAACGGACTTTCTGCTATAAAGATGTTTTCCCCGAGAGGAGCAGTATCGTCATACGGAGTATATCTTTTACTGTGGATTTTATACTGGAAATACTGATCTTTGACAAAAAGTTTCGGAAGTTTATTTTGGAAAGGTCAGTGTCTTATTTTCTTTCAGTTTTTTTCTAGTTCTGCATTATACATAGTATTATATATTATAAGATATATATCATAAAACATATTTTATGCTACATTATATCAAATATCATGGTACATATTATTTATTCATATTACTATATCTTTATATATACCTAATGGATTGAGGATGATTGCCAATGTAAAGACGAATATGCAAGTGTTCCTCATTATTCCCGAAAAGGGCAAAATCTGATCAACGCATGAAAAAGTACCATGTGAGGAGTTGTAGGTAGTAATTTTTTAGTCGTATGAAGTTCTATAAGCCTCATAACTATAGACATTATCTCGTGAATCATACGAGCCGTGTGCATGCAATTCTTAAATATTTCAAGGTTTTTCAGAATTAATTATTTAAACAGAGATAAATATTGTGAAATGAAAGTCCTCAAGTATCCAGGGAAGTCAAGAAGCTTTGAAAATTTTAGATTACGTGATTTAGATTACTAAATTGGAGTCCGAAGTAAAAACCTTCCATACGTTCATTAGAAAGAGGAAAAAATTATAAATGTATTGATAAAGTATTGAGATGGAGGTGCGAAAGAATAATTATAAAATTTCATTTTTTGTATTCATTCAACATGTTTCTATCGTTCACTTGTGGATTATATAAAATTAATACTTATAAAATCATTTTTCTGCTCTTCCACGCATCGACTCATATGAATATTTCACTGTTGCACCAATTTTCTTCATGCATGATTTTTTTGTAAAGAAGGCAACGATTTTCATTGAATGAAATATATAGCTTTGATAAGAATAAAATTTAAGATTGAATAATTATACTAGGCTAAGAGAAGCTTGAAGCGTTCGAGATTATTAACACTTTGCAACACAGAATAATTAGGATGTTGCACAATTGACTTGTGAGCAAGTTTCTTTTCAACCAAAAATTGCAGAGCCCTAAATTTCTGCCTTAGAGATTTTACGGTCCATAATGAGTTCCCAATTTTTGTATGAAACTGGGATTGTTTCAAGCTAACATAGATCTTAGCTTTGATTAAGCCCTTAATTTTCAGAAAAACTTGGATAAGGTAGAGTATTTGGTTTTGAAGCTCAAGGTATGACAGGGATAGCTTGATGCAAAGATAGCGCGAAAACCACATAAAAAATGGAATAAGTATGGTAAACGGTGTGGAGGATACAGGTGTAGCGGGGCTAACTATATGTGCAGCCAGCGCGCATGCTTTTTATAAGAAAATGCAGAGCCTCAAATTGAGGACTTACGAACCCTCATAGCCCCGTATAAGCCCTTATTAGAGAACAGGTCACAATTTGATCTCATAAAGATACTATACCAAATCAAAAGGGGTGTTGACGATATCAGCTTGCAAAGTTGTTTCTCCAACTGTTCTTCCATTACTGTCGCCTCTCTTTTACATCATGACCTAGTGCCTCAGTTATGGCAAAGAGAGTATAAACTTCATCCCTGACACTGATTTCACTTTTATCCGATGCCCTAGAAAGCTCAGGGGTTACTAGTTTACTTTTTCCGCTCGCCTGTTTTGCTTACGTTGATAAAAATCCCAGTTCTATTCTTTCTGGAAGAGCAGGTTCTATTATAGTGAAGCGTATTGTAACAAAAAAATGTGTTTGTAAATAATAATTTATCAAAGTGAACATATAAAAGGAAAGAGATGGGCCAAGTGCAAAATTACCAAAAATTCGCAAGGAAAATCAACAGGGTTTATTGATCTGTCATATAATCCTCGGCTAAAAGTATGGAGAAAAAGCCCTTTACAGTTATAAATTGAAACTAGGAAGGTACTCAGCAGCAGGGAAACACACAATCCAGCAGAAGGAATCAGCAATACCAACCAGTATAGTCGATGTGGGCAGGAAAGGGCCATGAACAAAGAGAAACGCTGTTCCACCATCCTCTTAATGCTACGGAGGATCTCAGCGTAGCTTGAACCCTCGGACGATTTGATAAGAATCGCCTCGGCTTGAGCTCGCCTCTGGCCTTCCTTATGCATCTTTGTCTTTTTCTTTGCCATGACTGGTGGTGCCTCCTTCATAGAGCTCGGGGCCTCAGGTACAGGTACCTGCCCCCGGGTCTCCGTCTTCTTCAGCACCGGCCTCTTCGCACGGATTGTTTCTGCACAATCTAATCCCTCACGGATCGGCCTGTACATATTTTAATTAGACTTGCAGGAACTCTTTACCTTCTTTATGATCTGCTCTATCTCGTTGATGGCACTGGGGCTTCTTTCCAGCAATTCGGACTTCGAAATGTTGCTTTTTTAACCCCTGAAATCCGTGAGGCCAGCACTGGCCACCGCGGCTTGCATCCGATCGGAACCAGTGGGGAGATTTATACTCCCTTGAGGTAGCACTCATATCTGGGAGGCATTCTTCTATCCGAAACCTGGCGACGCACCTGATGGGAGACCAGCAACACCACATGGAGGCAACACCAGACGAAGGCAACACCACACGGGGGCAACACTACACGGGGGAAACACCGTACGGGAGCAACAGCAACCCTTTACTCGCGAGGAAAGGCCCGAAGGCTGGAATTCGGAATGAGATCGCATTCGAACCATTAAAATGATAATCGAATTCCACTGGATACGTATCACGGCTTTTTTCTAAGTGAAGCCCGACTTCGAAGACATCAATTTTCAAAAATCGCAGTTCCCGTTGCTAATTCCCAAGCATTATTCATATACTTGTAATGTCACCAACCCATTGTGGCCTAGTGATAATGCAGTATACTGATGATGGCTTTGTTTTTTCGTTTTTTTTTCACTATATTCAATGCTGAATCCGACATCGTTAATAATTGTTATTTAAAAATTGTAATTTTGACAAGAACTGCATCATATCAAAGTATACCCTTTGTGCAAGACTTGCGACGTGTATTTTTATCGCCGGATGAAAAATCTCAATGAAGAATGCGAAACGCGTCGGATCTTTTAAAGAAAAACGTGAAATCAATTCTCGTGGGGGGGGGGGGGGGCTATAAAAATTCCCTCAATTTTTCCCCACTGAACGAGTGCTCCCGTTTTCGAAAAATGATAAAATACAGGTGGTACGTTTCGAACTTATCGTCCGACGAGAAGGATTGTTTAAATGTGACAGAAGAAAGAGAGGCCTATAATCACCTAGAAAAACCGGGTTCTTAACCTTAGGTATGGGGCGAAAGATCGATTTCTTCCATATGGCAGGGAACGTACAGGAATTAATAGAATGATTGAAAAGGTTCACTGAGTGAGGAAGTAATACCTCTATGCCTCTCTTGATGTAACTTGCAGGGATACCATCAATTCCCTTGAAATCACTGTGGATGGGTTCAACAGACTTATTAACATCCATGAAAGAAATAGGTGAAAATTTAAATTCCGTTTCAAATGTCTTTTCTAATGTGGTAGGAAAAGGCAACAAAGAATTAGATGAAGATCTTTTTAGGATCAATAAGGCTCAATTCGCGGAATACACTCCAAAGGCGAGAAAAATCATCTTTTCGGTCGGTGCACACGAAGCGTAGAGAATTTCTCAATAGCATCAATAATATTTGAATTAAAAATTGAATTTGAATCCTCAATATGATTCCGGGATCCTGTTGAAGAGTCTCCATACCCCTCCACTATCGCGCGACTTTTCTCCTTGCGAGTTAATTGTTCCGCCAACACAGCAGTAATTTACCCTTTGCTTTAAGGGACTTAATTTTCCGGACCAGGCCCCGAAGATTCTGTGCAGTTTCGCTCTTAGCGCCTAATAAAAATAAAACCAGGCACGGGACACGGAAATTAATATGGAGCCGTTAACACCATGAAGACAGAACGGAAACGAACACTCTAGTCAGAGCCTGAGGATAAGCCGCCAAACTAGCTATTGCGCGAGTGCCAATTGCATTATTTATTCATTTTTTTGAAGGGGTCAAGGAGGGAGAATCTTCAGGAGACACTTTCGAAAAGGAGGTAGTGTCGTATTTGCTAGGTTCGCCTTCCGAGTAAAACACCTCCTCGACTGGTAAACCAAACGTGATTTGAACCAAAAAAGGAAACAAGGGCTCCGACATCGATGGTCCAAAACAGTTATACTACAAACACAATCGCGCATGAAGCGGAAAATTGAAAATAAGGAAGACAAATGGCTCAATTATTGTTTTGAGACGAGAAGGCAGGGCCTCCTAAAGCGGTTGAAAGTTTTACTTGCATAACGAAGTTTTGCAGCGTATGTGTAAGCGGCATTGGAGATGGATTGAAGGTTGAATTCCGCAAGAATTCTCTTGTTGCGGATGAACCAAGGAATATTTAAAGCGGGACGGAGAAGGTTCATATGGTTGCCTTCAAATTGGAAAGACTATTTGGGGTTGCAGAGCCCCAGACAGGAATTGCATAGGTGCAGATGCTCCTAATTATGATGTTGAAGTCACGAGTTTTGGTGGCTCGAGACACCGTAGAGTTTTTGAAGACGAGTTCAAGAGAGATAAGGGCTCCGTTGGCCTCATTACGGATGGCTTGGATTTGTTTGGACCAAGTGAGTCGTTTGTCGAAAATGATGCTGAGATATTTCGCCGAGAGACTTCATTTAATGGCAAAAGAGACCGACATCATTAGCGTATCCAGCCGCGATATTTTCTAATCAACAGGAATGTCCTTTCGACGTCAAGTCTCAAAATAGGGCATTACGTATGTTATGCCCTCTTATTCCTGATCTTATTCTTAAAAAATGCATCTGCTTGTTCTTGAATATTCTCCGTGATCAGAAATCAGGAATTTCGGTAATAACGATTATTACCATCTACAAACTAGACGTCAGGTGTAAAATCATAAAGACGATGCATGAGAAGCTCTTCAACGTATTGTGAAAATTTCAAGGGTTCTATAAATTAGGGGAGATTTTCGTAAAATATCGCAGGAGATCGTGATACGGGTTCTTGATAGGTGGCCGGGCGTGTGTAAGTATAATGATAAATTTCTGGAAAGAAAGGGAAGTAGGCTGGTCAGGGTGTTTTGGTGGATGGAGGAAAACAGGAGAGTAAGTAGGGAGAGAAAGGAAGCCAGATGATGAAAGTGAGGATAAGAAGTGGAAGCATGGAGGACGCTAATAGAATCCGGCTTCCGCGAATTGTGTGGCAAAGGGTATGCAAAGGTAAAAAACTGGTTGGCGGAATGCGGGGAGGCGGAAAGGTGGAATTGCAATAATACCGCATAAAAAAAAGGAGAACAAGGCGATTGCATGGGCGAAAGGGGTATTTGGTAAGATGGGGAGGAAGAGAAGGAAGAAGGAGGAGGAACGGAGAAGGATAGATGAATAGCGGGGAGAGGAAACAGAACCAAGGTAATTGTAAATAATGTAAAAAGTATATAGGAAACGGAAGCAAGTTATAGCAGATAAGATAAAGGTAGGAACCTTGGTGGCTGAGTAAGGCATTGCAAAGTTGGCAAAATGTATGGAAATACGTGCAAGGCTAGGCGAGGAAGTCAGGACAATAAGAGCGAGCGAGTGATCAGTCATAGCATTGAGATAAATATGGTTGATACCATTGTATGAAGTATAGACAGATGTTAGAATTAAGCTCGTAATGTAAAAAAAATGTGTAAAAGATACTGGTGAAAGCAAGTCAATTTTTTGAGGCCAATAAGCTGAAAAATCAACTTTTTTCTATCCGACTTAACTTCAGGTAGGAAATTGAGAAGCCAATGCATGGAAGGCTCTTATACGTGTGGGGCGAGAATCCTATCAATTATGTGACATTTTGCGTGAAATATCCCAGGGAATCGTGACGTTGGTTCTTGAATCAATCATCGTCGCTAGACTTCCAGCTGGAATTATTGCTTCTTCAGGAAGTGGAATTTGAATTTGATTTCTATCAAGAACGATTTGTGGATTTACTCTGAACGGTGCAAGGAGTTTTCAAGTGTCTATATATATTTAAAATTCTGTGATTCTCCACATCATTGGTGAAAGAATCGAAACGACATTCATTGAAAATGAAGCATTTATGCATTTGTAATGAGGAGCGAATGCTTCTATGGATAGTCCTATTCCTTATACTATGAGTACAAAAGTTCCGTTTTGAGGTCTCCAAAAATCGGAAAACAATTCGGTGTAAGGTCCTGACGATGGTACAACTGGCGGTTCGTAAGATGCTCTTGTCACCAAACTTTATTGCGGATCACAATCTTCGTTTTCATTTTCCATATTGTGTTCATATTTCCAATATATATGTGATGTTCGAGGATATTTATACCCTACTTCATAATGAGAAGATATTGAGTAGCGGACACCTACTCTCACCTCCTTTATTTCATCTTTGGTCAATGGGCTCACCATGCCGTTTACTATGTTTATTTTAACTCGTGTTGTACAGCGAAAATTGTTTATGAAGATTCCAGCAAGTCTATCATAACTCTTTAATATTGCGAACACGTCACCATTCGATGTGGATAATACAATCTGTTCTAGGCCTGCCAAAGACACAAACTTAGATGGTGATCCTGATTTTATTTTAATTGTTGAATCAAGTTGAAAAAAGTATTTTTGGAGTTCGAAAATCCGGTCACCATTCCTTAGAGACTTCATTCGAATAAACGTGAGAAATTCAAGTCCAGATCCGAAACCGTCAGGAGACGGGAGCGTAATAGGAGGAAACATGCTCCCAGTTGGACGATGCTCAATGAGTGTAAACCTGGCAAGCGGAGTGCTGGGAGGAAGGCGTATTGCGGGAAGAGACTGGGACCTCTCACGGAGAAGTGACTCATCGGAAGGGAGTGACCTTCCGTGGGAATAGTTTGCGCCAACAGAAAAAGTAGACTTGCTTCGAGGCACATAAGGAATGGGTTCACCATTAGGTAAACACTCGAACTCCGCACTCAATTCTGTAATAAGAAATATAATGTTACAGACGTTATGTATACACTTGCACTGTGGAATAAACTCTGCAGTAAGAAACAGAATGCTACAAGAATATCAACCTAATGTTTTTCGAATATTCTTCCGGAATGTGTAGAACGTAACATCAAAACTAGAATAATGATTAATTATTAGATTCATCATAATTTCTTATCGCTCAAGATGAAAAAATTTCCTTTCTGATACGAAGTCAAACTTTCCGAGAGAATCAGCGTCGCTTTTCGGTTAGGTTGATATTATATATTCTATATTATTATTACTATATCTTTATATTTACCAATAAAATTGAGGATGATTGCGGATGTGGAGATAAAAATACAAACGGTCCTCATTATTCCCAAGTAGGGCAGAATCTGATAGTGTTTGAAAAACATCCATGTGAGGAGTTGGAAGTAATTATTCTTCTGTCGTATGAAATTTTAAAATCATGATAACTATGGGCATATGCTTGTGAATCATATAGGCGTTGGGCTTGTTTTTCTCGAGTACTTCAAGGTTCTTCATGATTTTTTATTTGAACAGAGATTGATATTGTGAGAAAAAAATTTTCAAGCATACGGAAAAGTCATGAAGCTTTGAAATTCAAGATCACGTGCTTTGCGATTCTTGACATTTCCAGGAGAAAAGATCTTGTGGATTAAATTGTTACGACTAGTTTGTCTTTTTAAGATATTTTCGTTTCATTGATGAGCCTAAGATAAGACTTATTGCAGTATTTTCCAGACTAGAATTCCATGAAGCAGTCTACAGAAATTTCTACCATCAATATTACTGTTGATCAATAACAGTTCGGTTTGATTCCTTCAGCATCTAACTAGTAGGCTCATGATAGTATCATCAAACGGGTTTTCAGGTTCCAGATGAAAAGTCCCTGTACTGAGGGTATCTGCTGAAAGCTAGATCACACATAGGTATGATGCCCTTTGAATACACAGAGCACCCGACAATAGTTTGGCTAGTTCCTGGAAAAACACTCACATCTTTCGCACCTTCCACAGCAAGTGTTACGAAAGCTTGCCGTCAACCTTTCGCGAACAAGAGATGTACACGAGACGCTTCCTTAACCGCTGCAAGAACAAGTCGTACACGAAGATCAGAAAGCGACTATGAGACCAACTACTGAAACAAGGCATTTCCTGAAGGACAATGGAGATTTCAGAAGTAGGTGGAACAATAATATTAAGGTTCTCCGCAAGCCTCCTGATCTGACTAAAATGGATGCGACCCATATTGATGATCTTTCGGAGAAGTCTGACTTCTGGACTATCATGGGTTTTGCTTCTCCTCTTTCTTTGCTCTCCTTATATCTGTCTTTCTATCTGTGTCGATCTCCTCTGTTTATTCCTATCATTATTCAGCGCGTCTATCCCGCCCTAATCCACTTTCTCGCTACTTACTGTCCTCATACTCTGCTCAGCCCTTGCTTCTAATTTACTCCGTCTATCTTCTAATTCTATCGTTTCTATTTTCCTGTGTTCTTCATTTTCTCTTAAATCATTCTCTTCATTTTCCTGTTTTTCCATAATCTATCTTTTTCCCACTCTTCCCAATTCTCTCGTAAAGTTTTAACCTCTTCCTTGGTCTCATCTTCTTTTCCACTTAATTCATCCAGTCTTCCACACATTGCCTCTCTTAATTTCTTTATCATTTTTACTATCATATTCCTCTCCTCTCTTTCCAGTGTTGTCCTCTCCAATTTGCTCTTTTTAAATTCCCCCGCCTTCTCTACTCCTTCAAGATCATCTTCCCTTTTTCTTCTTCCTTCTACCGATTTTCCCCTCTCAATCCCGCTGCTCATCCTGTTAATACGCTTTTGCCATCCGGCGAGAAAGCCGGTTGAATCTCGGGTTCCCAGGCCATAAGAGCGCAACGTGGCTCTACTTAAAACTTCTAGGTTTGTAGGCCTTCTCCGTCTGGTGTTTTCTCGACTGGCTGTTGTTGAAATAGCCCCTCTTCCCTTACCGGTATTTCGTGTAAGACGTTACTATCCCTTTCTTTACTCGTATTTATGTCCTTCTCGCTCCTCCTCAACATGTCACCACTCACGTTTTTTTCGCGCTCTGAGTTTGGACTGTATACACGGAGAGGAGTAAACCTGAGCAGTAACTGTTTACATCGTAACTGTTACTGTGCTCACTGTAACAGCTACGAATGAAAAACGGAGTGTAGATAAACCGTGACTGCTACTGCCAGCTACGAAACTATTCCGGCCACATCGTAGCAGTCACTGCGTGCCACCTGAAAGTAATTAATATTTATATTCAGCTTATTTTGACTTATTTTAAACCTTCAGCGTTTAAGGAGCTAACTGTTCCTGTGAGATGAGTTTTTAATTACTCTTATACAATATAAACATGCACGTATCAGTAAATGAATTAACAAATATCACTAAATAGATACGCAACGTAGATGAAGCAAAAAACTGCGCATGCAGTGATGTTTCCGCACTAAACAGGAATTATTACTGTCGAGACCGCAACCAATACTGCCGAGAACGTAACCATCAGTGCCGTTGCAGAAACTATTACTGCGTTGCGTTTAACTGTCTTGCGCCCCTTCGTTTGCTAAAGGCTTGATTCTCCTGCTTTTATCCAAAAAGCGAGAAACGCAACATTCCCTAACACCACGCTCTTTTCTCTACAACTACATCTTAAACTACTCCTTGCCAAACACTTCTCGACTTCCTTCCTATCACCCTTCCTTTTCCTCCCTTCACCTTTTCACTCTGTCACCTCCCGCTCCTCTTAAATTGCTAACATGTCACCATTGGATGTCGATAATACAACTTGCTCTTGGTCAGCCAGAGGCTCT
>WSXT02169761.1:0-23128 GCA_011762715.2 Neuroterus valhalla | reverse complement strand
TTAGAAAATTTTCACAACTTATTTTCTGTTACCATTTCCCATGTAAGGACCAGTTAGGATCCAATTACATTCCGGATATTGGAATTGAAACCAATTAGGAACCGGTTAGAGACGGTTAGGAATCGAATGGGTTCCTATCCGGTGCCTATCTGGTTTCTAAATGGTTTTTACCCGACATTTTAAGCAGGGTAGAACGTCCAAGAAGGGCAATTTTCCGTTATATTCAATTTGTATGGTGAACTGGATATTTGGATGTAATTGATTGATGAAATCGGAAAATTTATGCAGTTCGTCAAGTCCATGTCTCCAGATTGCAAATGTATCGTCAACGTAACGGCATTACAGTCCTGATGTGAGCTTGGATTGGCTGAAGATTTTAGTTTACAGATGTTTCATGAAGATCTTAGCTATTACAGATGAAATTGGGGATCCCATTGCTGCTCCTGAGGTTTGTTCGTAGAATTGGTTCATAAAAGAGAAGTAAGTATTGTTGAGACAGTGTTTGATCAAAGGTACAAGATCAGAGGGAAAGTTTGCGGAGGATTTGATGATATTGATTGTATCAGGGATTGGTACTTTCGTAAAGAGAAATACTACGTCGAAACTCACAAGTATGTCCTGAGGTTGAATGTAAAGCTGTTGTATCTTTTTGGTGAAGTCAGAGGAATATTGAACATGAGTGATAGAATTTCCCGTGAAAGGATTCAGTTCTTTGGTAAGGAAGCGTGCTAGGTTGTAGGTTGGTGAGTTGATTGCGCTAACGATCGGTCTGAGTGGAATGTTGTTTTTGTGAATTTTTGGTAGTCCGTAAAGTCTTGGAGGAATAACATTAGTAGGTATCAGTTTGGCTATTGTATCCTTGTTGAGTTTGGAGTCCTTTAGAAGGGTTTTTGTTTCATTGACTATTGTTTTAGTGGGATCTTTTTTTACTTTTCTGTACGTGTCGTCAGTTAACAGGTCCACAATTTCGTTGTTGCAATCTTCTTTGTTCATAATAACTGTAGTGTTGCCTTCATCTGCGGGTAATACTATGATGTTTTTATTTTGGTTTAGTTCTTTGATTGCTGTTTTTGCATGTCTAGTCAAGTTTGAGGAGGGAAGTCGTGCTTGGCGTAGGATATTGGCTGTCCCCCGTCTAATGTCATTTGCTTTCTCAGGTGATAGGTTATATATTACTGACTCTAAATTGCTTATTATTTCTTCTTTTGGAATTGCAGAAGGTGCCACAGCAAAGTTATGTTCTTTGGATAAAACTGGAATCATTTCATTACTCAGATGTTGATTAGAGATATTTTTAACAGTCTTGGTTAAGGGTGTTTGCAGTGCTGGAAGCAATTTGTCAAATTTTGTCTTTTGGTTTTTAGTATAGAAATTTTTAATCCGTTCGGATTGGTCAAAAGTGATGCGGTTTAATGTGGACCAGATGTCAGATCTGAAAGTTTTAGATAAAAGAAGGTGGAGTTATAATAGTTTCTTGGAGTTAGTGTGTAGGGTGAATATAATGTGAATAATCATTTCTTTTAAGAGAAGAAAACTTGTTTTATTCAAAATAGATTTTCATTTAGATGTTTTAGGATTGTTCCTCAATTGTAAGAATTTTGGGACGATGTTGTTGTCCCTGCATCGTTTCAAAAAAGCTAGAGATGTTAGAAGCTTACCTTCAGAAGACCTACGCTTACTAAGCTTGTTAGTTTCAGCAAGAAAACTCTCCTCGTAGAGTTCCTTGATCATAGATTTAATGTTTTCACAATGATCCATTATGATGAAATAAGGTATTTCGGGTTTCGATCGTGTACAAGCTACAAAAAGTGTGTCGACGTTTCGCGAACGTTACAGTTCGCATCTTTAGGACTGGCCTAAAACTGAGGTTCTTTAGGTGTGTTCTTATTATATATGTTCACAACGATGCCTGTGATTGGTCGAGGATTCCAGTGTAGGGATTGATGGAATTTGATTGGTCAATCAGTTGAACCGGGAGAACGGAAAGCCAATAAGGCTCAATAAACTCTCTTGGTCCTACTTCCTATCAGATGCCGTTTTTGTATCGGACTCTTAACTTCAGCGTGAAATTCTTGAGCGATAGATAGAAAGAGAATCCCAAGTGGAAATTTTTGTATTGATAACATTTTCGTATTTTTTCCTTCTTTCCTTTTATAAAAGGAAAGATAGCGAATGATTTTTATTTGAATCTCAGCTTCTTATAAAAATCGACTAACTGGTAACTCGTAAAAGGATAGGTACGAGGACTCGTGAAATTTTCAAAGTGATTGCTTAGGAGCATCGTGGTTATGAACGTTTCCTTACCTGGTTCAAATAGTCCCTCAGTAAGGGAAAGGCCCTTTAGGAACTTCTAATTTCGAAATTCCTCGTGGATCCGTTTTCGCTTTCACTGAGAGGTGCGCGTAGGGCTCTGCTGCCTGCTTGGCCAGTTACCGCGGTTATTGACAGCGAGTCAATACAACTCTAGATTTCAAGGAAAGCGTCCCTCCACCATTTTTTGCCAAAGCAGTAAATCACGACTACCGGTCGGTATTCAAACCTCCAAGGAGCAATATTTGTTCTCGTCTAGGATAAATGTCATAAGCCAATATAGAGACTAAGGACTATAGCCAGATTAAAAATATTTTATCATCTTGAATGAAAGAACAGTAAATTACAAATTATAATTAGTTGTGAAAATATGTCGCTAGTGCGAAGATAGTTTTTCTTCAATGAGGACGTAAAAAAGGCTTAGAATAGAGTATGGATAAATGTATAGAGAATAGCATGGGGTCTTTTGAATAAGTTGTATTTTTATCGCATAGGAAATCTGATTTTTTCTCGCATGGCCATCTTTCCATTTATCGCATGATCAAAATAAGAACTCTTAAAAAAAAAGGAATCGAAGAAAAAGTTAATGTTCTAGAACACACAGGTTACTATATATCTCTTGGAGATATCTCTATAATGTAAAACAATACTGAGATATCCTTGCGATATTTGGAGATATTTTTAGAACATCCCTACGATATGTAAGGATGTGCTATCGAATGTAGTTACTAATGATATTCAAATAAAACTCCATACAATACATCATAGCTATTGGGTATTGTTACAAAAATGCGACCAAAGCCGATCGTTCTAAGATTGTATTGAGTTTCGAAACTGAAATATGTGAAACTGTTGGCTGCATATCTTTTAACATTATTTTTGTCATCTTTTAAATGTAGGAAAGCAAATGTTGGAAGATGGATTTGAGCATGATAATTTGTATGTAGAAATTTTTGTTCGAGCTTTTGATCTGCTATATATCTTGAGCCATCAGACATTTCTATATACACTAAATAATGTTCGGTTAGGTCATGTGGACTCTGTTGTCCCCTCCAGGTGGGTAGATCAAGCCAGTCAACTTCTATAATTTTCTGCCAGAAAGTGGAGCCACCTGCCATTTTTACCTCAACGCTGTCTATCTCAATATCCGGGAATCCATTAGCACCTGATTTTGTAGGAATAAAAATGGACATTTATAAAGTTCTTTTTTACTAGTTACTCAAAAATTCTACAATTGTCATCAGCTACCTATGCATTTTATGGAATTCAAATTTTCATGTTTTTCCACTGAAAAATGGTTGCTGAAAAATATTTCAGCAACAAACTGTTGTTTTCTTGATTCAATCAATTTTTTCAGGTTAAACTTGTTCTTCTGTTCGAAACAAAAAATTTTCAAAGGACGAAAGAGTTTTGCAGCACAAATACAGACAAAACAATTTTTTCAATTAAACCGAACGTTTCTTAAACAGAGGTTGTAATTACGTAGACATCAATTTGAAGCTTCGGCAGAGATGAAATCGTATCCGTAAAAATGTGCTTGCTGTAATATTTGTTCAAACTGTTATCTCTTCCAAGGCTAGATTTTTCACTCGAATTGTTATTCGCCCAATGTTAGTTTGAGTCTTAAACAATGTACAATAATGGTATGCTTTTTAATCAAAATTTCTTGTAGAAATTATGGAAGGCACGCTTCATTTTCCATTATTTTAAGCTAAAGAAATGACTCATCATTTCCTCTATGATATCACAATTCTTAAGATCCTATTAGAGGAGGTATCATCAGACATGTGGATAATTTGACCCAACTCCCCCCTCCCTCCATTTTGTCAAACGTCTACGTTTTGAGACCTTTTCAACCCGAAAAAGGTTTTTATGAATGTGTCTGTATGTCTGTCTGTCTATCTCTATGTATTTATGTATGTATGTATGTATGTATGTATGTATGTGTGTATGTATGTGTGTGTGTGTGTGTGTGAATGTATGTATGTATTATGTATGTATTATGTATGTATGAATGTAAGTTTGTATGTATGGATTTATGGATTTATGTCTGTCTATTTTGGAAAACAATTCAGAATATGGAAAAAAATTGAAAGGAGAAAAACGTTGCTTTTCAAAAGCTCCGCAAGATAATCACAAGAACTAGTTTAACCATTCCGAAGGATCGATAACTGAAATTCCGACCGCATAAAAAAAGCAAGAAAAATAGAGATTTCATTTTATATATTATTGATATTATACTAATTTATAATAATTTATCATCTGAGCCATTGAAATTCAAGGGAAACTATCAAGTTCTCTTCAATTTACAATAAAGCGAATTTGTTTGTTTTTCTTAATCTTCAGAAATGAACCATCAAGTTCTGATGCTTCCATGTGTTTACATGTTTGTGAACACGTATGCATAAATATTACGTATGTTATAAATATAAAAATCAATCATAATATTATTTTACACTTACGTGTAAAACGGAGGAAGCTTACGAATGTAAGAAGTCGAATGCACGTAATAGAATTCATTTTTTATGAAAACCAAAAATGACAAAAATCTCTGAACTCGTTTCCGAAGTATTGCGTTCGAAGAGAAACTCAATGAATGTCTGTTATATATACTGTCTTTTATGACTTTAATCAAAGAACGCAATCTATTTATTCTTGAAAATAAACAGTTCAAGAGAAGGGGCATTTTTAATCACAGATCAAAAAAAATCCGTATTTACGAAACGTTGTACCCGCAAAACTTGCAAAATCATTATAGATTACAACGCACATATGTTTTAGATTGACGGCGAAGTCTGTACAAACAAAAATTAGCATAATTCCCTCATTCTCGCAGATTGGGTCTCGTACAAAGAAATTGAAAAAATCTGCATGGTTTGCAAGCCACAGTGGTACGACTCCCATGTATTTTTTGACCAGATATTTGCTGCGCCAACAGAGCCATCTTCAGTTGGACTCGATGAACAAAGAGCTCTCTGTGATGTCATGTGAAGTTTGAATTCTTAACCTCAAAGTTTGTTTACGTTGCTTGCCGTTTGTAGTGGTTTGTTGACCAGACATTGCTTTGGCCGTTGCAAATATAATTTTATTTATTGAAATAGTGATTTCGTAGTTCATGACCTAAACAAAATAATAATAAAATAGTGTTTTTTTTTATTACGAATTTTCTCCTTCTTCCTTGCATTAGCACAAAATTTTATTGCATATCACCTGTTTACAGCCCTAGGCCGTTTCAAGTGTCATGTTTCATTTTATGATCCTCTCGGATAGGTGAACTGTATCTTTTCCATAGTTCCTTCGAATTTCTTCTCCTGGATTAACCACGGAGTTTATGAGATTTCCACCACTTTTCGTCTACAATTCATACTTCACATAAAGCTACACTCGCCTAAATTAACATATGTACTCAAGTCAGTTCTGCCTCGCTCTCAAGGCATAGTAGTCCAAAAACGCAAACGAAAGAAAAAGTTTTTTCTTCCGACATTCCTTTTTCTGTGGAAGATGTGAAAATTTGTAACAGTTCTTCATGAGGGTTTCCTCCCTTTACTTTATTATTTAGGTATTCATACTGAATTCATGAAGATTTATTATTCTTACTCTTATTGATAAATCTTCACAAATCTCTTATAAATTATTAAATAATATTGTAAGAGAAGAAAAACAATTCGAAGAACTGTTTCGAATTCTCGCGGACAGGGTTGCGGTTTGAGAGGGGGAATATTTTCTGGAGTCCAACTGAAGGTGGCTCTGTTGCCGCTGCAAATATCTGCCAAATGAATAAACGGTAGACGTACCACCGTGGTACAAGCACACGCACGTGGCCAGTATTTCGCAAGTTGCGTGCACAAGGTGCGCATGTTTGGATCAAGCGCGTCGCGCTCGATGGAGTATTCATTTTGCACTGCTTGTTCGGTTACTTTTGGTCACCGCTCTTATACTTCAGTAATTAGAAATCAACAATAATCATCAGTTGGATGGAGCTGTGCAAGACCATGCCGAGACTGATGGAGCGATACAACGCCATCCCGTTGTCGATGTTCCTGCACAACCTCTAGATGCTCCAGTATCACCACATCTTTCAGAAACAAGCAGCCCGATTCAACCAGAGGAATGTAGTGGAGATTCAGCGACCAAGAAGGCGATTTAAATGGACTTTCTATATGAACAGAGATGTGATGCGCCTCTAGCTCGTGACACAGAGTAGTGGTCGGAGTGTAGGAAGAGAACATCATCGTCTCTTCTTTCTTGAGTACCTGTATCTTGCCCCAAGAATAAAGAAACAGAATCTAGCAGACCAGGAACGCTCAATATCTGTTAACAGATTGCTTTCCAAGGTTGAAATTGCTACTATTGAAATAGAAGCAGGTTAGCAGCGTCCTTATAATGAAACCCCTTCAGAAGATGTGGATGTTGGAGAGGTTATCAGAGCTGAGGGCAAAGGCGCTAAGAATATGAAGAACAAGGGCCAAGTACACTAGAACTACATCCGGACATCAACGTTAACGTTGAATGAAAACGCGAAATCCATAAAAAACTGCAGCACCGGGAAAGGAATTCCGGTCAAAGTTTACTGGAGTTTAGGAATGAAGAACCAACGGGAAGACATCCTGTGCTGGAAATGTTCACCACGAATGATCTGCATGCACTGATAGAGCACCAACAAGGTTGCGCCTCTGCACTTGAATTGAGAATCATCAGTGTTGTAGGTGCAAACTCTTGTGTATTGTGCGGCTGTGGCAGTCGTTAGAACTCCAGGTCAAAGAACAAACCCTACAGATGCAGTATTTGCTCCAAGGCGGAAACAAGATTCCCCATGGAAAATCAGGTTCGATATGGGTTTCAGTAAAGTCAGGAAGAAATCGGGACAACTGCGCCCAGTATAAGACAGAAAATAGAGCCCGAAAGCTGATACTCTATGTCAATAATATCATCTACCCTCGGAACATCGAGACAATGACACCAGCAATAATAGATGAGATAATAGATTATTATCGGCAGAGACTTTGTGTTCTAACTGCCAGACTGTGTTGATACAATGAGAGCAGTGCGAGAAGGCAGCAGAATCACACCTTCCGGAAAGATGAGTGAAGGTTCTATCGTGAACTAAATAAGGAGCAGAACATGCAGCTTAACACAGAAGTTCCTGAAATGGGAGGTATGGCCTACTACTGGTCAGGTGTTTGGGAAAAATATTACAGGAGCAATTCAGACGTGGCGTGGTTATAACTAGAGAAGGACAGGTAGGCGAAAACCCTGTAATGGAGCCTCCCATCATCACAGATTCGGACGTTTCAGCGGTTTTGGAAAGATACAGTAAGTGGAAAGCTCCAGGTCCGGACATAGTGCACAACTTCTTGTATAGATACTTTACAAGTGTGCACATTGCGTTGGCGAAGAGTTTCCAGAAGATCATTGAACATGTTGATCTAATGCTGAACTTTGTGATCAAAAGAATCACGTATATGTTGTTTTAAAAACGAAACGTTGGAAATCCATATGAATCTCGAACAATCACGTGTCTCCCAACGATTCATAAGTGCCTAACAGCGACCATCGCAGATAAGACTTAGTAGCATTATAATGAGAATAACATCCTAACCAAAAAACAACAAGGATGTTGCAAAAACTCGCGGGTTAGCAACGATGTAATTGCCATTGACGCTTTGGCCATGACGCAAGCTAAAAAAGATCAGGGAAACTTGCACATGGCTTACATTGACAACAAGCAAGCGTTCCCTTCGGTACCACATGATTATGTGCGTGAGGTTGTGAAAATTTACAAGATCTGCCCACGCATCATTGACCTCCTAGGTTGTGCGATGATGCATTGGGAAACAAAACTCAATTACTTTGATCATGCACTACCAAGGACAACTGGACCATTTCGCATTACGACGGGTATCTTTCAAAGGACTCCTTCAGTGCATTATTCATAGCACGTCTCATGGATTCAGAATACATAGTGATGAGGATTGTCATTTACTGACCCATCTTCTGTACATGTATGACCTTGAGTTGTACGCTTGTTCAAACCAAAAACTGCAGCAAGTGAGCAACGTCACTAGACAGTTTTTAAATGACATCTACATGGACTTCAGACTGCCTTAATGCAGAACAGTGCATTTCAATCGAGGAGATTTAGGAAGCGAAGAATTGGGGAACAAGAATGAGAACAGTATAGAGGCAATGGATGATGGTGAGTCATATAAGTATCTGGGTATTCTTGGGTCCAGAGGTATACAGCATACGATAGTTAAGAAGAGCCTAATGACTGCGTAACTAAAAGACACAGGTTGGTTGGTTCCTAAGAGTTGTCTCAACTCTCCCAACAAAATCGGGGCTATTAACACCTATGATATTCCTGTTCTCAAGTACTGTTTTGGGCTTATAAAATGGGCTTATAAAATGGCACCAAGAATTATCACAAGCGTGTTCTACATCAAGACGTGATTGACAGCTGCTCATTGTGTGAAGATATGAACGAATCTATTGAAAAACTTATTGATGGCTGTCGCATAATGGCCCAGAGAGCGTACACGCACAGGTATAATAATGTAGCGGGCATCATACATCAACAACTTGCCCTTAACCCAGGACTTTCGACAAAGTCGATGCCTTCCTACAGATACATTCCAGTTCGTGTTTTCGAGAACAAAGATTACATATTATGTATATTTTGATGTTACTATCCAGACTGATCATTATAGCCGAGCCAATCGACCAGACATCGCGGTTGATGAAAAAGGTAGCGGGAAAGTTTCTATTATCGACATTGCTTGCCCACTTAATCGAAATTTGCAGGCATCCTATACGACCAAGATCCATGAGTATGGTGAGCTGAGGCATGAAGTGAAAACAATATAGAGCAATGTGAAACATGCATCCATCCATCCTATCGTGATATCGGCTACAAGCAATGTGCACGCTAGATGCACTGAACATCTCGCACATCTAAAGGTTAGTGAGGTACTGGAAGTGGCTCAAAAAATGGTTTTATTGAACACTTGTCGCATTTTAACGAATTTCCTAGACCATCAGGAAAGTTGCCACTAAGAAACCTTGGGTGGAACATTTCGTCGCTCTAAAAAAGAATCCGGAGGTGACGCAAGTTGCCTTGAACAAACTCTACCGCTGTGTTATGACAACATCATCACGTGACGAACTTTGAAACACATCAATAACTTGATATTCAGCCTGTCCGAAGATTTGCGCAAGAAATTTCGATCTTTGTTTTTTAATTCTCGAAATTTTCAATAACACATCAGACAGTGTGGATAATTGATAGAGTGCCTTATACAACTCAGAAAGTCAATATAATGATAAAGAAACAAAACGGATTTCAAATGCGCATTGCTCTCGAAAGAACTGTACTCCAAACGAGAAAATGCATAGTTCCTATAAGTGCACTGATCTTTCCTCTTTTACGTAATCCGAAGAATTTCGTTCAATTGTATTCAGATGTTGTATCATTTATGATTTTTGGGGCTCCAACTAATGCTCTTCTCTATCAAACTTTTTCGATCAGATTAATGTGATGTCTAGAGTAGATAAAGACAAAATGTTGAAAGGAGATCATCAAGGAAAATTATCATGTTGGAATAGTAAGATTAGAATCAATTATGTAGAGTTTCAAGTTCTTTTTCGAAGCACTTTAAACTGAGTGATTGAGAGGGCCATGCTTATATTAAAATATCATCCAAGTAACCAAAGTTATAAGATTTTTCACAACTTCTATCTATCGAGCAAACATACCATACGTATACGAACAATTCATTTTCTACTCGAAACATGACGTGACGATGTGTATGTACTACGTATATAGCTGTAGATAGTAAAACTGAAAACTAGACCATGCAATTAATAGAAATTTCATCATTCGGTTCTGCAAGATATTCTTTTAACAATAAAGCTCATGAGCTGTTGCATTTCTTTATAAATTTTGCTCTACTACGAGCTCTATAACATTAAAAAGGTTCATCATTTTATATTTGGTTTACACGTCTAAAGAATAAAACAATTGTTACCATTTCTGCAAAATCTTCATGAGAAATTACTGAACCGACTTTGTCTCAGGCTCATTTTATCATCTTAGTTCTTTTGAATCGAAAAATGGAAGATTATTTTCATATTAATATGACAAATGCCTAATGCAACCAAGAAGAATTTTTTTTGTTCAAGAACAATTTTATTTATCTTTTCATGAAACGACGATATGGAACGTATTTTTTGGGCCATTTTATTCGAGAAAGGTTCCCTCTATAATGTTCGCTCATTGCACGTCCAGTGAGATTCAATCTAGTCTAAGGAAAATTTATTTTGTCACATTGATTTGGAAGATAGTTTTGGAAGGAGAATTTTGAAACATATCCCGCTCCAGATTCTGCGAGGAGAACTTCAGATTTCAATTATCTTTTTGTTTGAATCAAGTTAAAATCAAAATAAAAAATGTTATGAAAAATATTGAAATATCAATCAGGAGTAATCATGAACCATATGCTGAATTTCACACTTCTTAAAACTTGAGAAAATATATTCTCATGCTCTGTGTTGCAATGAAATAAATATTTCAATTAGCATTTTCCTAGCATGAATTGTCCTATCTCTAGGGTGTGCAATTTTTGAAATTTTTATAAAAAAAAATCGAATGCATTCCAACAAATTCATATAATATTGAACGCCAATCTAAGTACTTGAAAATGAATAATTTTCATTTGATAATCCTGAGATATCATCTCATGAAATTTTACATTCTTTGTCCGTGGGATAATTTGAGCATGAACAACATACCTGACGTAAGATAACACCTTACGTATCTTATTTCTCACGGATAAGCAAATAAAAAGCTTTAAAAATGTACATAGACGAAGTGACGATCTCTTTATACGTAGAGAACATTGACCTTCAAGGAAAGTATCAAAAAAACCAGAATGAGAATTGTTTCCAATATATTTTTCTGGCGCACAGAACCAAGTCCTCCATTAATTGATTTCGACATAATTATACTTTTTAAACCCAGAATCATTATGCGCTCCTTCTCTACATCCTTCTGTTTCAGATTTTTGAGATTTTATGTTCTCGACCTACAATAATGTACAATGTACATATTGAACATATTTACTTCGATACTTCAATAGTAGGGCAGTTCGGAATTGTTGACTCATGGGAACTCAAATGAAAAATTCTTTTTTCGTATGCCCAACAATTTCCAATCGTAACATTGCGAAGAAGAGTAATTTTGTTTTTACGGTTTCAAATTCAACAGGAAAATAAACACGTGTCCGTGCGTGCGATAACACTGGTCTATAGTGGTTTTGTTGCCCTAGATGTAAGATGGATTTTGCATATATTTATGCTCACAATTCATGAAACTATGAATGATTTGGCAAGATTTGCTCTTGTTTTCTTTAAAATCTTTATTTTCATTTCACATCACAAAAATTGGAAAATAAGAAATAAAATAACAGATTCATTTATATTATCAGTTTTGTTTTGAAAAATTATGATACATTGAAGCAAATAGAGAGGAAAATGTCGAAAATATATGTTATCTTTCCATATAACGGTTTTCATGAACTTTCCTTTCCAATTTTTCAGGGGACAATCGCTTTCCAAAGACCAGCAATAAATCTGCAATCATGTAACAATCCCATCGACCCTGATACCTTTCCTCTATCACTTTTAGATTCTGGTGGATGCGCTCTCCCTGTTCCTCACTATAATTTCCTAAATTATCTGGAAATCAATCCAGATAGATTGTGGAGATAGTGTAACTTGATTCTCATATTTGCTCATAGAGTGTGAAAGTTTGTCAGCATATTTTGTACAATTTTTTTTATAATTAGGTGCTTTATAATTACGTAAAAATTACGTCTACCAACACAATTTTCCAAGCTTTACTTTCTGGGACAGTCATAAGTTCAACGGAATTTGGGTCTTTTATCGATTGCCGTATTTGATGACCATCAAATATTCCACCTTCCAACTTTTCTATACTATGCTTCAGAAATTTCCTACAAATGTAATTAGAACCATCTCCTTCCTTATCCAACGCTTTTGCAAATTGCTTTATCATCCCTTACTTGATATGTAATGGTAGAAGTATGGTGGAAGCTGAATCATACCTGGGGAAATAAAGTTTATTACTAACAAGCCGATAATTTCCAAAATATAAGATATGTAAGAATCATAAAGACAAGAACACATCCAGTACTTCCATGAATATATTCTCAATTTGGGCACTTGAAAATATACAAATTTGCAAAGATTTGCAGGGCAACACAAAAAAAAAATTGTGTAAAGCTGTGTATTTTTCCTTGTTGTCTCACGCAACTTATCGATTCACACGTAAAAATGATAACAATACTACAATGGAGATTTCATAATCTCAATTATCCCCAATAATATAAAATCAAAGTGAGAAAAATATTTCCAATGATTCATGAAAACAGAAATCTCCCATTCCAAATTGAAATATATTTTTTCAATCTATACAAAACATTGTTTGAGCAAGCACCCCAGGGTCCTCCTGGGAGCAACTTTCTCACGTCTTACGACCCTGGAATGAGTGACCACATGCACGACAAAACCAGAATGAAGGGCCGATGAAACCCTCGTGTGTCTCGAGGAAATGAAGTGACCAAAGTTTGACTGCTCTTTGCATCCATCCACCAAGTGACACGGCATATTTCTGGCTCACTGGTATGGTTTTCAGGCTACTAGCCAGTGAAGGCGTCGCATCTCCAAAAGCACCGATGATGAGAACAATTATTTTAACTGAATATCCCTAATGATGGCACTCTGGGTGTTCTCTAAGATCTTTGTACCTCTCCTTCTTCTATTCGATCACGAATATAGTTTGGTCAAGTTCGTCAAGGAGCACCATGTCGGGCCTTGTGTGTTGGATAGGGGCTTTTTCCGAGAAATCGTAGTTTCAGTAGATTTGGCACTCCTCGTTCTCAACAATAGACTCTTTTCCCCTTTGAATGTTCAGCAGGACAAGGTTGTGGCTAACGCCATAAGAGCGACAAAGATGGTTATGAAGCACTTTGGAGGCAGCATTGTGTCTGTACAAATACGTCGTTGCTACGTGAATAGGGAAATTTGAAAGTATATGCCATAGGTGCTCAAGGAGATTCGCTCTACACCTATGGCTGGAAATATCTTGACGTAATATGCTTCTTCAGTATGCTGAGGTGGCAATCATACCGTCCTGATGCGCGAAAATAGAACAATTTCGTAGAAGTTTCCATGCAACACCTTGTCTTCATGTTGTTTAAGGAAGTTTTTGGTCTCCGCTTTCTTCACCTGTGCTTTCAGAAGTGATACATGTTGATGAGGTTATGCTTTGTCCTCATTTCCGATTTTGGATTCAGGCCAAGGGTTTCAGCTGCCTGATCCGAGATGCTATGAATAGTACTTAAATTTATTCGGTTGTATAGGCATTGAAGATTGAGAAGTCTGCTTCCACCTTTACAGCGTGCGATGTATAAGCGCGGAGCAGACGAGTTGATATGCAAGCTGTTCTCCATATTCATCATCTTGCGCGCAATGATATCAAAGGCCTTAGGCTACTTCTTTGTCCATGGAACCACCCCGAACGAATAGAGTAGAACTGGGACCATTCTAGGGTATTCTGCGTGTTCAATCATTTTGAACGGCATTCACAACTTGATCTGAGTTTAGTTTTTCCATATTTATTCCCACTTGTAGCTATGGAAGGGATCTTCCACCCCCGCACAGCCCCGCATGCGGAGGTAACGTTCGCTCTAAGAGCATATACTCTAGGAGGTGACCTGGTATCCTAGAGTCACCGTTGACGACATTACTCCCTGGTGCCACGCAGCCTTTAGCACGGTTTTGTACGGCTAAGCTTGGAGGTTTGCCCTTCAGGACCATCCCTAGACGCGTTCGGTGGCTTCGCGATAGACCTATCGGTTAAATTCCTTAGAAACGAAAAGAGCCATATTTTGTTCAAAAAGTTCAAACAAATTATTTTTGAGAATTCGGCCTCTTCAGTCTCTGAAATTCAACTACAAAAATTTCTGGCTAAATTTTGTTCGATTGGGTTAAGATTTGCGACCTGTAGGTGGTTTTGAAAATCCTGTTTCCACTGTGCAACGGTCTCTGGAGGCCAAGGGGAATCACTTTTGTAAACGCAAGGGATTTTCACTAAACTTGCCATATTTGGAAGCAGACAACAGGAATTCAACGAGAAACTAAATGATACGCTTTTAAAAATCGTAGCAGACCTCACAAACAACACCAAGCGTATTGATTTTCTGGAAGTAGTGTATAAAGTACTAGAGGAGGATATTGTGAATGTCAAGAAGTACATGCGCAACGTTCTTGACATTCATGGTCTCTTCAGGAAGAAAAACGAGAACCTTATGGGAACCGTGCATTTGGTCGCTAGCGCTCTCAATGTTCCTCTTGTTAAGGATGATGTGGTCAACATCTACCGCATCATTTAAGCACCTGCATTAAAACACCAACACACTCCTGATCATTATAATCAAATTCGGCAAAGAAGATCTTCGTGATACTTTCATCGAGAGACGTAAGGTAAAAGGGATTTCTCTTCTCCAAACTAAGGAAAACCTACGTTATTGCTTTCAACCTCCGTAAAGACAACAGAATTATATATCTCTGTGTTTCCAGAGGCCGATTTTTTTGTCAAAAAGGGGATGGTTCACCGATAATACAACTCGCAAAACCTACAATCTATTTTAATTATGCAATAGCAAACTTGAGCCAAGTTCTTTCTATTTTCAATTTCTTCCTGATCTGTACAATCTCCGTTTTTGCAACTCATCTTCAACCTTGGTAAACTGATATCTTTGTTTACTGCTCCATACTCTCTTTTTGTCTTTTTCATCTTCATAGCTAATTTATTATCGGTATACTGCATGTTGAATAATTTGTATAGTATTTTATTGGAACATTATCGATCTCATCTTGCCGCATTGTCTTATATTTACATTTGCGGTACTTCAGCTTCGTAACGACTCCGCCTGTTGTATATTATTAGGCATCGTTCAGATATACTTTTCATTATTTTTTATACTCATCATTTGACTTCTATACTACTGATCAAATGTTATCGCGGCTGCTGGATCCTGTTGGTTTCTTGTCCACTTCACTCTTGCTATATCTTTATGAAACGCCTAATATTCTTTTAAGTCTCGTAGCACTTGACCATTAATCAATTTTCCGTAAAGTTAGAAATGAGAAAAAAGGGGTGGTTTTTTTTTCATATACAGGACATATACTACCTGCCTCCTCTCCTACGAACAATACGGCATCCCTTCCACCTGGTTTTGCCGAAGCGATTCAAACTGCAGTTTTCAACGCACAGAAGGAAGCGGCGGCGCAATCGGAAGAGTTTTTAGTGTGAGAATTCGATGGTTTTGAACTCAGGCAGAAAGAATTTTATTCCAGCCTTACTACTTTGGTCTCAAAAATGAAGTCTGAAATAACTGAAAATGCTCGACGGACCAGTTTGCTCGAGCATCACTCGACAAATTAAGATGAAGAACTCGTCGTCGTCGTCGTCGTCGTTGTCGTCGTCGTCGTCGTCGTCGTCGATTTTTTTTCCAAGATTCAAAAATTGTAAGTACGGTTTCTTGTAGTAGGTGTAAATGTGACAATTTATCCTCCTGATATTTTTTGATAGAAAAAAAATTGTTAGAGTTGTGGCATTTTGAACAGTCAAAAATATGAACGAAAATCAGAATTTTTAGCCAAATAAAGCAAGATTAAAATAGAAGTCAGAGAGGAAAAATGTTTCTTTAGGAGAGCTCTTCAAGATGGTGAATACGACTTTTTGGATTTTCTCAAAAAATCGAAAATTCTCATTTTGATCGCACAAAAAAAAAAAAAAAAAATAATCTGTGAACTCGATAACTTTCGAAAGAATGATCATATCTGATCGTGCCTTGGCACCAATTTGGAGGGACCAAAAATACAAATCGAGTTCGTTTACTATCTGATGGTATCAAAAATAGAAGAGGAGGAGCATTTTAAAAATTTTTCATATTTTTTTTCAAGACTAAAAAATTGTAAGTACGGCTTCTGGAAGTAGGTAAAAAGTGAAACAATTTATAGGCATGATTTTTTGGGAGTGACTCTTTTAAGGAGCCCTCCACGATGATCTTCACAACTTTTCGAGTTTATCGAAGAGAAGAAAATTCAAATTCTGGTCGCACAAAAAACGGAATATATATATGAACAAAACTTGCGCACCAAAATAAGATCTACATATTTGGTAGAAATATTTTTTTGATAGGACAAGTAGTTTTTGCTTAATTTATAAAAAACCATTAAATGAATTCATTTCAATCAAGAAAAATGACGATAAAAATAAAATAATAAAATTTTCGAAAAATTGACTAAGGCTTACACTGAAGATTTAGAGAGAACCCCAAAAAAATATCTGTGAATTTGTTCTAATTTTTCCCATTGGACGCGTAGTTTTTGTTTTATTCATAAAAAATAAAATTAAAAATGGAATTTCTAGAAAAACTACAAGACATGTGAAAAAAATTAGTCAACAAAACTTCTCTACCGCTTCGGACAAATTTTTATCGAGTGCGCAGCACGAGAAACGCGATGGGAATTTATTCGTTAAAGCCGGAGAAGCTTTAATAAAAGAGAATTCACACTCATTAAATTAAAGTAGTCGACATTTCGCTTTAGAGTTCACAAGCTCTATATAAAACTGTAGGGAGGTACAAAGGCCGAGCGCGAGATCCGAAAGACGCGCGTCCTAGGCATGCTCAAACTTGCAAGCGAAGCGAGCTGCGCGCGAAACGCGCTATGAGAATGTGTCCGCGAAGCGGGCAGATTTTTTCTGTTGCAAACTTGAGGAAGATCAAATAGAAAAACGAATTTATATATTTGCTAAAGTTTTGAATTTCCGGAATTTTCCGAATACTAGAAACGATAAAGTTGTTCTTTTTTGTTATAAACTATGGAAAATTGTGAACAATTATCTGGAAAAACAATTGCAATATTTGTTTCTGCAGAAATAATTCAATTTTATATTGTCTTCACTATGTATCCATTGCGAGCAATACTTTACCAGCCATAGTTTCATGTATCATCGTCTTCCATGCGGTATCGTGTGAGTACGCGAGTTACAAAAATTTCCGTTTGGTCACGTGTCGTTCATGGCGCTACGGTGAACTTCTCACGCTCTGAATGTCGAACCTCCATAATTTTCGGATGGTGTTGTTGAACTTTGGCCCAAAATTACGACCTTGCGCGTTACCAGTCGTGAAATTTTTTCTCATGGACTTACAGTTGGAAGTTATAGAATTTGATGTATTACCCGCGAATCTTTCATAAGTGCCGTAGTTGTGCATAATCATCAAATCCCTGGTGTGAAATTGGAATTCATCTGTCATCACTCACGCAGACATATGGTCTCCTGTGAAAATACATTAGCGTAACCGTAGAGGAATCACGGAAATTCCAGAGTAGGTTTGTGCAATGCCCTTAATGGTACCTTATAATTACACCCACCAAACTGATCATTCGAGTACGTGGATTGGCCTGATAATTGTTGATGACTTAAATAAGGCGATCTCTTCCACTCAACACTCAATATCATCCCTCTCTTACCATGATCTTATAATTATCCAATTCCAGTTCACAATTATTCCCTCCACTAATAAAACTCTTATTCCTATTCGAAATCTTTTGATGTAGATGAGGTCAAATTTTGTGAGGACCTCTCTGCTTATAATTGTAGTAGCATTTTTACAGAAAGAGATATCAATAGAAAAGCAATTTGTTTAACCTTATTTTTATCCTCTGCTTTCAATAAATTTGCACCTTTCCAAACTACGCATGCAGAAAAGGAGTCAACTCATTGGATCACTTCCGATATAAAAGAGTTGATGAAAGAAAGGTATTGTAAACGCAGATTAGCCAGAAGAACCTAACTTTAGTTATCTGATAAGGACCAGGAAACTTAGCTCGAAGTTTTCGACCTGGTTTCATCTGGGTGAGCTTGATCGCAACGAGATCTCCCACAGCATACTTGGAAGGTGCTTAGCGACGTAAATTGTAGGTTTTCTTGTTTTCTTCCTGAATTTTTCCTATTTGTAGCTTTGCTTGTTGGCGTATATCGTCTCTAGATTCTTCAAACTAACGCTGCCACTCTCTCCAAGATTTCTCCCAACTTGAGATCATCTGAGCCACGCATCTCAATTCCTGTAAGTGATCGGAATGGAGTCATTCCGATACTTCGATGAAATGTTGAATTCAGCGCTTGTTGAAGCCTATTTACGTGCTGGTACCATTTTCCAGAGTCTTTAAGGGACATTTTTGTCAAAATCGGTTTAATCACACGATCAATTCGTTCAATTTGACCGTAAGCTCTTGGCAATTCAGTCGTTATTCGATGATGCTGGATCTTCTCTTGATCACAGTAATCTTGAAACTCTTGCGAGGTAAAGGCAGTTCCGCGATCGGATATTATCCGCATTGGATTCCCAAAGATGTACTCCTGTTTGTCTAGTCTTCCAACAACTTCTCGGGTAGTGGTTGACTTCGGTGGATACTTCGTAAAGGCATCGATGACCGCGAAAATGTGATTATATTGTTTACACGTTGTTTCTAGGGGTCCAAGGTGGTCAATGTGGTAAGTATGCAGAGGAAGATCCGTCTTCTCTATTCTATGTAGGAAACCCTCCTTCCGACCTTCCTTGCGATTGGCTATCAAGCAGACGACACAATTGGAGATAAATCTTGCGACTTCCTCAGTCATAGATGTTATATAGTAGTCCCTTTTGATAAACTCCTCTGTTCGCTTAACAGCATAGTGTCCACGCTGATGGGCTGATCGACTGATCTCATCTTCCATGCAGTCAGGAACTACTAACAGGTCAATTCCGTCCATGAACCTGTATAGCAGGCCGTTGCGTACTACGTAGTCATTATTAGAACAATCTTTCAGAGAATCAATAATCATCTGAATTCTCGGATCGTTCTATTGCGCCTTTCTGATTTTTGCCGTGACTACGTCTGCTTCAATCATTATGGTTGGATATCGGCTCAACGCATCCACATGCTGCATTCGTGGACTTCGAGCTCATAACTAGTATGTTTTTGTTGGATAAGAGTGGTCTTATGACTCAGGTGGTGCGTACGGTGTAACCTATCATCATCGGGAAGTCGCTGAAACAATATCGCAGCTAGACCATCTTTACATGCGTCGGTGTGTATTCCGGTTTCACGAAGACGATCAAAGAACTTCAATACCGGTTGAGCAGTCAACTTCCTTTGAATGATATAAAGGCATTCTGCTCGTCTGACCCGGATAGGAATTCCTTGTCCTTTCGGAGCAAATCGCTTAACGGCTTAGCTAACAAAGAGTATTGATTGATGAATTTACGAAAATAACCCGTCAACCCTAGAAAGCTCTGGAAGTCTCTAGTTGACTTAGATGTTGAAAAGTTCACAACAGCCAAAAAGCTTCTCGGGTGAAGGATAAATTTTGCCATCTTCGATAACTTGGCCCAGAAATTCAGCACGTTTCTTAAGGAGATGACACTTTTCCTTATTTTTTTCTAAACCGTATTCGCTAGCGACCTCTATAGTTTCTCGCAAGTTCTCGAGCGCTCCTTGTGAGTTTTTAGCTAGAACACCCATATCATCGAAGTACACTGAAACAATTTCTCGGTTAGATAATGGATGAAAGATGTGAATTATAAACCGCTGAAAAACAGAAGGTGAAATGCAAAGTCCAAACGGGGTTCTCAAGAAAACGAATTGTCCCTCGTGCGTTGCGAAGGATGTGTCCTTACGACTTTCTTTATTGACGCTAACATGGAAAAACCCGTTCCTCAGATCTAAAGTACTGAACATCCTTGAATCCTTTGAAGAATCAATTTGATCTTCTATTAATGGAATGGGGTATTCATCCCTTTCAATAACCCTATCAATTCGTCGATAGTCAATACACACGCGAGGAGAACCATCTTTTCTTTTCGTAAGAACTACAGGACTCGCAAGTTCGGATGAGCCAGCCTCAACAATTCCATCTCTAATCCATTCATCCACCTGTCTATCTACTATCTCACGCTCAGGAAGCGGCAAGCGTCGAGGCCTACTAAACACTGGCTTATTTTCTTTCACAGTTATATTCAACGTGATATCAGTACTCTTAGTTTGATTCGGTTTATAATTCAATAACAGATCTTCGGCTCTCTTACATGCAAGAGCATCGTCGTTTGGACCAACATCAATGTCAATCTTTTCTGATACCGTGATGTCTGCTAAAAAAGTGTCTTACGCGTACTTCTTAATTTCTACACGGTCTATATCAGCTCTGACTCCCGCTATTAGTAGAATATTGCGACCAATTATGCACTTCACCGGCATTGATTCTACAGGGACTACGTAGAGATCTAGATTATATGGTTCGTCGTCGATCACGATTTCTGCTTGAAATGAGCCTATGGTCTCTGCTTTTCCGCCTCCAAATCCGGTAGCTAAACATTTATTTTCGCTCGGGTTAACCGATCTCATATCTAACAAAGCATCTCTTCGCAATAAACTTAATGCACTTCCGGTATCAACTAACGCTTCATTATCTACATTTTCTACCGATATCTCTTTATAAAAATCGTTTTTTGTTTCAGTACTTAGAAAATTGACTGCCGCTTCTGAATTTAACGGACTGGATGCCTTAGTTGCTTTACGATTCGGAGCAATGTGGCCAAATTTATTGCATCGAAAACATTTTGCACCTTTCTCTTTGTTTTTACAATCGTTGGACACATGTCCCGTTATTCCGCAATTAAAACAACGTATACTTTTAGTTTTTGTCGTTTTCAACTTCTTTTCAACGACACCGTCTTTTTTTTTTTTTGAACGACTGGGGGTTAACTTTTGGACTCGACTTTCTAAATTCGCTTATACTTTTGGCGCCATATGAAACTGCTTTGTTGCTAACGCTATCACCTAAACCCTGGATAACATGATCGAATAAAGCATCAGTCTCAACATTTCCCATTACTCTCATCTACTTCTGACCCACATACGTCTTTGTCATCGTTTCCATCTTCCGAGAATTCAAAATTTTTGTTGTCTTCACCCCCTGAATCGTCATCCTGGGCGTCGTGTTCGTCTTCCGACTCACTTTCTTCATTGGGCTCGGACAAAATATTTATGTTCATGAGCGCGCGAATGATATTTAGCCGGAGCTGTTCTTTGTTACCGCGATAACTTAAACCCAACACATTACAAATTTAGGTTAGGTCACCAACCGAAAAAACACTGGCGTAATCTAACCTTCTTCGGAATTTTTCTGATTCATCCGAGAATGTGAATCCGGAGAACTCACGCAACTTGCTTCTTTTTTTCGATCGCCCTCTTCCTAAAATATAAACATATTCAAAGCATCTATTGCATGGCGAGGGGCGTTTTTCGATTGTTTTTTAACATACTCAATTTGGACTACCTTCTCTATTTCAGATGACTTCGATTAACAAAACTCGTATCGCTATGAATAAACACAAAATACTTATCAGTTACGCATTTGCGAATGCCGCTACTGGTGCTTCAAGTTCTTCCTACACCGTCGTTCTTTTCTCCTTTACAAATTGTAAGGAAAACGTCATCTGCTACTCCCGGTGCCTTATATCAGAGAATTAGCCATCCGCCACTCTCTGGTCGTCTTTGGTAACGAAAATCGCGATCTTCCACTTTCTAGTCGTCTTTGATCGGAAAACTGATCGTCACTTTTAACTATAATGGACTCTTCCAAATTCGTCATGTAACAACAGCGTCTTTTATTTTTGAGATGCACTTTTATACGTCTTTTGTCTTTGTAAAGTCACTATATTCTCTTCTCACGGGCATATCCCGGACGAGCCCCCAAAATTATGGGGATCATGCTCAAATGAAAGACTTCTCTTCTAAAATATTCTTATAATTCGATAAAAAAAGTGGATAAAGGAATACAAAATGTAGATACAAAGACTGCTCGTCTACAACTGACTCGCCAACACCTCGCTCATCTCATTCTGACAATTCTTGCCTGAGGTTAGGGTTACCAACTCTCTGGGTGTGACCCGGAGACTACGGGTTTCGGGATCGGTCTCCGGGTCTCCGTGTCAGAACATTTTTCTCCGGGTTTCGCCACCAGCCTGATAGTGGTTATTTTTTTGGCAAAGACGTTTGCGTTATTGATAAATATTCTATGAAACTACGGCAAATCTTCACAGAATTGGTAACCCTACCTGAGGTGGCGCCACCAAATATACCGCGATTTGAATTACAAATATGAACTTATAAAAATATTAATCCTACAATATATATATCGGAACTTTTTTTACTATTATTTTCTATTGAAATCTACCAAATTCGTATTTGACATTTCAAGTAAGGAGCTTTGCGCACTCTTTGGAATTTAATTATCAATTTCCGGTATTCTTGAGGGTTAGGAATAAAAGCCTTCTGAAATAGGAGGAATAACGAAACTTTTCTTACTGTTATTTTCAATTAAAATCTACCAAATTCGTTGTTGACATTTCAAGTAAGAAGCTTTGCGCACTCATTGGAATTTGATTATCAATTCCCGGTATTCTTGAGGGTTAGGAATGAAAGTCTTCTGAAGTAGAAGGAATAACGAAACTTTTCTTACTGTTATTTTCAATTAAATGCTACCAAATTTGTTATTGACATTTCAAGTAAGAAGCTTTGCGCACTCTTTGGAATTCAATTATCAATTCCCGGTATTCTTAGGGGTTGGGAATAAAAGCCTTTCGAAGTAGGTGGAATAACAAATCTTTTTTTTACTGTTATTTTC